>SCLD01111494.1:0-123746 GCA_004367895.1 Oikopleura longicauda
TAGTGGTGGTAGTGAGCTGATAAAGATCGAAACTTCAAATGCTATCAACTTTGACCACATTTATCCGATTTTGATAATTATACTTAGGAAATTAAGGAACTTTTAAATCCATCGAAATACGGTAATTTTATGAAATACCACAAACGATAACATAACACCCTTAAGTAATACTCTTCATGTAGGGGAATAACGTCAAAAATAGTATCACATTTTTTCAAAGAAGTAACCCCGAAAATAATTGGTATAAAAATATACCGAGAAATTATTTTATATTTAGACAAAGGGATATTGGGGAGACGAATCAGTCAATGCTTGTGGACAAAATGAAAATGTTACCTGCTGGGTATCCCGCCCTTGGGAAAAAGGAATTTTCGTCATGTATATGGCTTTTTTTGCATGTCTATCAATTATTATAAGCTAGGTTTGAAAGGATGTTTTAACACAAGTTCAAGAAATAACGGTACGAATACCCTTATTGGCATGGTTTTGACCCACCGTGTTTTGTAGAAAATTTTACCGCAAGGCTTTGAACTCGTTTTTTTGTTCACAAAACCGACTAAAATCATAGAAATCTTATTTCTGAAAAGAGTGTGGAAAAAATTTCCACAAAACCGTCTAAGTCAAACTCCAAAGTTGTGAAAATTGGTCCTTTATTTGCCAACAAGGGTTAATTGACCGACAATCATTGATCATTACTTTTATTGTGTAAGCAGTTCAAATCTACAGTTTTCAACCAGTTAACAAACCGTTAGCGCCAGGTTTTTTTTCAGCGCATAAGTTAAAAATGATTGAAACTGAAAGCAAACTTTAAACCTATAAAGTTTCATTGAACTTATCTATTTTTCAACTCACGTGGCTTACAAGGTAAATCAAACAGAGTTCAAATTCAGTTATCCTGCTTAATTAACATCCCCTGCTTAGATCATGTCGATTAATTATTTTCATGAATTTCTGATCTGATGAAATATCAGATGGTATACCTTAGAAAAATACCATAGGCTATGAACAGTGGTACCTTACGGTCCGTACCACAGGAGGAGTCGTACGTTTTTTCACCAAGGCTAAACATCGTTTAGTCAATTAAAAGGAGGAAAGAAAAGCGAATGGACAAATACATGCTAATATCCACAACAAAATATGGTCAATCGACTGGTTCAATGCATTATAATCCTTATCAACAAAAATCATTCCGAGATAAACTAAAGACAAATGGTGAACTTAGGTCAAGAGCAAGCTCGGTCATGTCTAATAGACTTCAAAATCAGGAAATTATCATCATTTCACCGATTACTACCTTGCAATCATTGCCTCATTGCAATACTCCGAGGCTTGCCCATGG
This sequence comes from Oikopleura longicauda, assembly GCA_004367895.1. NCBI lineage: Eukaryota > Metazoa > Chordata > Appendicularia > Copelata > Oikopleuridae > Oikopleura > Oikopleura longicauda. Next base: position 1,340 of record SCLD01111494.1, read on the forward strand.
AGTCGGTCAGTCCGACTTATACTGACCCGGATAAGGGAACAACGTATAGTCTAATTTTTGGATCAGAAAAGTAAAATCTGATTCCGATTCGTCTAATCCAAATGGAGTCTAAACATTCGGAAGTACAGATTAGCGATTACAAAAAAACAAATATGATGATCAAATAAAGAATTTTTCTAATTCTGATGAGGTCTTTATCCATAGGAATAACCCACCGCCACCACCGCCCGAAGGAACGTGATTTTGATTTGTATAGGAAGTAAGAAATTAGATCGCGGTCATCAATTTATATACAATCTGTAATTTATAAATTAGTAATAATCTTTATAGAACCTACTATCATATCATAATCATGAGATATGATTAATTATTTTATAAAGTCTATAATATAGGCAATTTCGAATCAAAAACATATGAAAGTATTAAACGAAGTGCCTGATTCACAACCGAACGGAATCAAACATGTTTGAACCTAAGTGCATACTTTAATAGTATGGTCTGTTCCATACTTAGAATTTTATCTACTTGCTCAAAATGTAAATTACAGTTTGAAATTATATTTATCAGCCGGACTAAAAATGTCGACCGGCATGCTATTCTGTACATACCGTCCCACGCGAATTAATGATAAAAATTGAAGGTGGCTCCTAATAGGCCTGCTGCCAAAATGCGTGGAAAAGTTATACAACAGATTTCCTTCATCAGTAACTCGCATCGGGGCGTACTACGCCGTATTCTGTAATATCCAAACCAGATAATTGCAATTTTTCTGAGTTTAATAAAAGATACATATCTTTTAAGATTTTAACTGTTAGAGCAAAAGCAAGGATCACTTTTTCAAGTCCGAAAAGCAGTTTTTAGACAAAAATCAAACTAAAGTTTCATCGGATTTAAGGATACATACATCATATGGGAATTTGAGAAAATGGTAGGGTAAAATAGTAAAATGATATAGCTTTTTTGGAGAAAAAAAACATTTAAAATAGAATGGGGTGGTTTTCCACTTTTTGAATACTTCTTTTCAACGAAAGAATTATGACGTCATAATGATGAGTCATAGTCGTTACTCATAAATTTTGCAAATTCAAGCCCATATACTAGTATGACAAAATTTAACTTTGATAAATCGGGATTTCAGAAATGATAGGGTATTTTTCCAAGAATTCCCATATGGCGTATGTATTCTGAGAACCACTTTATCATATTGTCTATATGGACGCATGAAGATTTCAATTTGATTTTTCAAATAGCAGCAAGATGCCAGTACATTCATACAAAAACTCTGAAATTATCGGCTTCATTTTTTTTATACATAATCGGAATCGAAATTTTGTTGAATAATTGGATTTGCGGGAATACTCTGGTCCGTGAGAATTCCATTCACTTCTGATAAGATTTGTTTCATCTTGGACGGGATTTCAAAGTGGTCTATTTTGCGTTATTATTGATTCAATGACCGAAAAAAGTGACTGAGCACCCTCTGGTTATCGTTTTTTTCGAAAACCCACCTTAGTCGGATCCATAGATTCAAGATATTCTGCCAATTGATCAAGATCCCGATTATCTTCTGTGGCTTTCCTCATTGGTGGAGAACCACCAACCAATCGGGCTTTAGTCTGGGGCAATGGTGTTTGCGGTATCAAAACCGGTCGTTTTGAATCAACTTGATTTGGACTATTTGATGCCGCAGAATCTATAATATAAATTAGACTGACTTTTGTCATTGCTTTCAAAATGACGTTTAGTTGATGGCCGTCTCAGCCAATCAGAGAAGCGATAAATTCTATGAGCCAATGAGAACGCTAGTTGAAAAATTGCCAAAAGCGTAATTTATATTTGACCTTTATATCGAATCGGATTTCCGAAACGACTTTTATCGGGTCAAGTCAAAATTTTAGTCTGGTGTCCATATCACTGATGGTTTAAGTTTTCTAACGAGCAGCTTATCTAACCAGTTAAAACAGTTTTTACGGGTAAACTTAACCGCTTTTTGATTTTAGATGTTCTTCGCAGAGAGGCTACCGAGTTTCGATAGCTCATTGGTTGTTTTTTGACTGAATGATTTATTATTTTTGCCATAACGCACTAACCGGTTAAAAAGTTGCCGCCTTTCGATGATTGTGTCGAAATATCTAAATGCATTAAATTAAGGAGTCAATAATGAGCAGAGTTGTAAATAAAAACAAATATAAAGAAAATTAATAGATTCAAAATTAACTAAAGTGGGGTGTGTGTTCCCGATGGTCGTGGTCTCTTTACTTCCCGAAGCGGAAATCGGACCAGATGAAGAGGCCTCGTCTTTAATTTTGTTTGAATCAATTATTGCAATTATACAGTTGACTCACGACTCGACTGATCATTGAGACGACCGATCGTTGAGTGCGGTGATTGGGAACGAATTTCGAAAATTGTGTAACTTGATTTTTTTTTGTAAACTTACCTAGTACCTCTGATGTGACTGATGCTCGTGTCGATTGATTCTTATTTGATTTGTTTGTTTTCTTAATTGCCACTGGTGCGACTGGTGCATGATCGCTATCAATCGAACTCACTCTTGAACTGGCAACTGATGCGGCTCGATTACGGACCCCAGTTTTAGCCGCTACTCCCGTTTTAGAATTCAAAAATTGAGTTTTGTGTCTTTGTTTTGCATTCACATTTGATTTTGATGTAGTTGGTGGTGATTTATCTAAAACATCAATTAACAAATGGGATTATGAGTAGTCAGAATTTGGTGGACAATCAAGTTTTCAGAAATACTACCCAGGGCTAATACTAATCCGAATACACCACCAGGCATACGGCTACTATACCAGGTCATTGCCCTCGGATGACTTTAAAATGATCTTGAACCGACCTTTCTTTTTCTTTTCTTCGTTTTCTTTTTTCTTTGTTACATCGAAATTTGGTTGAGTGATTTTCTGGAGCCAATCGTTTCCGGTCAATTCCAAATCAATCTCAAAATTGACCTGACAACAGAATAAAAATGCAAAGAAAGCATTAATCAAATATATTATTGCTGCGGAGAGTGCTTATAGAAGGGATCAAGGGGCCGAGAGTTTGTGTATTTCCATGAACAGTCCAGAAACAGACGTCCTGTCATCCCTGATCTAAATATGGCATAGTCGAAGCCTGATATTTTTGTCGTGCCGCTTGCAAATCACCTAATATAGGATTTTCAACTTCAATATTCGGTTCAGGATATGCTTTGAGCATACCAGATTCCCATAGGGCAATACAACTGAAGAGCATAATTCCACTTATACAATGACCCAGACCTAAAATAAGGTAAATTCTTCCGAGATTAACCTGAACGGGTCAATAAGACCAGTCTAAGAGGCATTTCTGAACGATAACAACTCATTCTTAGTTTAGATAAATGAACTTATATAGGGGTGCAAGATTAGAGTTTTAAATATTAGGCTGGAGAACTCAGGATTTCGAATTTAGGTCACGTATGATGGCCCATCATTGATGGGGTACTATGGCATTCCATGCGGGATATCTCTTCCTGGCTAATAAAATGTTCCGACTCGCTGAAGTCTACATGTAATCGTGTTACCCCTATACTGTACCTGCCATTAATAATCCATGAGGACGTGTTGTATAGCCAACAAAGGGCCAATAACTGTATCCCACTTCGAGTAATAACATTAAAATGTATATTCCTCTGATATAATTTATTTCCAACATCGGCATGCTTTCATTTTAGGCTTGAATCATGTATAGGTAAAATGAATTCCGTGAAGGTAGTGAGTTTTCGAAAGATCCCATGAAATCAGTTTGAACCTCATTATGGGGTTCTTCTCAAGGGGTATTTGGGATATTTTGTACAATTGGGGTATATGGGCCATATAATATGGGGTATTTCGAACAATTTTCACTTATATTCACTGTATCAAAAAAATCATTTCCCACTGAATTTACTCTATGTATAACCTCTATGTACAACATTTCTACAAGATTTTGAAAATATTTCAGGTTTCATTGTGTAATACACAAGGTCATTTACAAGCCGTTCGTATCCCGCAGTGATGCAAGATTTCCTCCTCGATCTCCAATATTTTCAATCATTTCACATTGTCGAGGTGCATTCCCTTCTGATCCACTTGATGGCGCACGATAACAAATTTGCCAAATACCAGAATCTAAGTCGAGGGCTTCAGCATTATTGTTATTGGTAATAGGGAAGGTCACGACACCCCAGTTTGGGACAACAAATGAGCAAAGTGCCAACATCCATGCCAAAAACGATAAAAATGTTAACAAAAAATCAAATGTTGGTAATCCACAAACTTCAGCAGGAATACAGGGATCATCAATATGTTCCATTTCGACAATGCGGGTCTAAAATTAACTAAATTTATTAACTAAATTAGAAAATTAACTAAATTTATTTTTCTGTGAGCCAAGCTATTTTTCATTAGATATCGGTTCTCGTGACCAAACTAGTGACACCCATGTCACGGCCAAACTAGAGCCGTGACAAACTTACTATCATAAAAGTGTGACAAACTAGTGACGTGAAATACTCACTTTGTGGAACCTGTGACAAACTAGTGATGTGACAAACTAGTAACATGCGTGAACACTCAACTCTGGTTGGCCAGGGATTTTTCTCTAATATAATAAATTGCGATTCCCGTTTACTCACCTTATTTGTCATAGTGGTCATTACGGACCTCGCATAAACGGATTTTGCTTTTTTCGGTTTTTTCTTTGCTGGTTTTGGTTTTCCCGGAGCATTTTCACTTTCACTGCCGGTCGTGCCACTATTTCGATGTCGCGTTTTATTGAACTCTGCTATTGAGTCTTCAACCGCGATTTTTGATGCTCGTGAAGCCATTTTCTCGATTTTACCCTTTTTTCAAGTTCGATGCTGAGTGTGATTTGAATTTTATTTTCAATTGACGATAAATGTCAACTTTGTTTGATTTGCAATTTTTAATTTTTTATCATTTTATAGAAATTCTTCGGATAAAGAATTTCTTGTATATTCACAAAGCGCTTCATGTGTCCTCGAATAAGATTGGTCAACTTGGACGAATCTCGGTCACGGTCGCCCGGGGTGAGAATTTTTAAATAATTTAGTAGATGTTTAAATGTATTCATTGGAGAAATGGGATAATGTACTCAAGAAAAAAATCGTCACTAAAAGACATGTGGTGTCCTTCGTGAATGTATCTATGGATTTTTCCGTCTTCATTCATTTTCTTCAGACCAAGAAGATCGTCTTCGTACAAATTAGTATGTTCCATATCAACAACAGGATGATTAGTTCCATCCCGATAAAATCCAAAGTGGGACGTCTCACGAGGAATTACAACGATATCTTTGCTGCCCATAACAAGAACAAGATTTTCCAATTTATTTAGATTCTCTTTGTACGATTCAACGTGAGGAGTTCCTTCTCGAAAATCGTTGTTGATTGGTGCAATGAACTAAAAAGAATTATTCAAACTCCGCATAATTTATCCTTGGAATTACATTACTTATTTGGATAAATATATGTTTTCAACAAACACCGTTTTAAACTTATTATAATGATATAAAAATTTTGAGAATTTTGTTGTCAGGGAAAGTTATTTCCCACGTGCATTCATTCGACTATTTTTACGAATATCTCCCCCCGCGCAATACGTAGGAGGCTCAAATTCTGGATGTAGGAGCTATTCTGATGACAAAAAAGATGCACTTAATGTTTTTCGAAATTCAGATTTTTTAAATTTCCTCGGAATAAAGTCTGAAATCACCTGTGACATACGACGATGTAAATCTTTTTGAGTAGTATCATGCCAATATTGAGCTTGAACAAGTGATTCTTGGACTTCTGGTTGGTAAGCGATTTCCAAAAGATCTCTCAAGACTTCGCAAAATTCAAATGAATCCGGTGGACAGCTTGGAAAACCAAAAACACCCTGATGTTGACCATCAATTGAAATAAGATTGACCATTTGTGGTTCTGGACATGTTTGAACAATTGCTCTTATACCGATATTATTATTAATGATTTCGATAATTCTTCTAACCTGAGAAATTGTGAACCTTGAGACAATCCTAATCCGTGATAACCATCCTTCAGGTTAGGATCACTGGTAATGAGATCACATGCGATGGCAATTTGGTCCCAAACGGGCATTCGGAACCCATTTTGACGATCTTCACTGGCAGTTTCGCCAATTTTGATAGACATGACATAGTCGTTATCCGTATTGTCTATAATTCAATTTGAAAAAATACTGTCAAGAATATATAAATACCCAATATCATTTGTTTAATATGATGCATAGCGTTACTCTCAGCATGATCGCCCATCCCATGCCACATTACAGTTGGGAGCCCAATAGCACCTGTTACCAATGTCTTCAAAATAAGTTTCATTATTAAAAAAATATTGAGAACTATCAATATTATCAACTTATCATATTTTTTGATATTTTGTTAGAGAGTTTATTTGACATTTGGTTATATTCACAAGGTTTTGACTTAGCAATTATGACCAACGCTAATAACTTGACCTCTGGAAAATTGTGATAAGTAACTTATCATAAGTTTATGGTTCATTTTTTGTTCATAAGCTATGAATAATAACTCCAGTTATATTCTAGCGTGGAGGACAGCCTCTTGTTGGCTCAGCAACTGTATTGTAATTTACAATTTGTAATCATTATAATATTATGCTTTAAATCCTGTATAATAATATTTTATTTAATCGTATCATATTATGGTATTATCGTTTTATATTATCGTATTATTTAATAATGCAATCAAAATAATTCCAGCTGACCTAATTAGCAATTGACTATGCCGCTTTACTTGTCGAAAGACTTATCTGCCTATTGCGACCCCATTCGCTCATATAGGTTCTTTGATATTGTTAACTACTTGTGACCACTTGCAGCAGAATTCTCAATGCATTTCCTATTAATATCCGATTTATGAAATGTTTTGCATCAAATCAAAATAACAATACTAATAATGAAAAGACAATTTGTTGAATACTGTGAAGATTTCACATTGAACAACCACAAGAGAATCAAAATAAATTCGAATCAATGGATTGCAACTGAAAATACCACTTCACATTTTGTTCAAACATCGACTCCAAACCCAAACCAAAAAAGATTAAGAAAAACGGTGAATAAAAGTTCGCCATTTGTAGTCAGATATCAGAAAGAAGCAAACGGAAAGTGCAAAAAGCAACTTAATTTTGACCAGTTTGATATAAATACTCCGACAAAAGATGAAGATCTTCTAAACAAGTCAGTGAAAGAATATTATGAACTCAAATCTGAGTCAACATTGCCATTTCAACATAAGCACACCATCGACTGGCAACATGGAAGAAAAAGGATCTTAAATTTTTGCCTAGATATTTTGGCTGAAAAATCAACTTATACTGAAAATGTTCAACAAACTAGCCCGTTCTTAACAGGACTTTTGAACACTTTGCCAAATGAGGCACGTTCTCGCTATTACCAGATGCAAAACCAGGGATTTTTCAAAATTGGTCGGGCCAAGTGTCGAAAAAATTCAATAATTTTGTCAAAGAAAAATGGAACAATTCTCCATATTCTCCGATTAAAAAACAAAATGCACGATTTTCAACTTACTGTTGAAAATAACCAGAACTTGATGTCACATTTGGTTAAAAGGGATGGCAAGATCAATCATTTTTCAGCCAAGGCCGTTGCAGTTGCAGCTTAACTTTCATTAACCGACTATTATTCTTGTACAAAATATTTATTTAATAATCTATTTAAATGATAAAATAAATGATATATATAAAATGGAGTTCTATCTATAGTTGTGAGCTTGTGCAGATTCAGATGGGCTAGAAAATTGAAATTTTCAGCTCGGGCGCCCCTTGGCTAGCAACCTTAGCGTGTCAATTGATTGGTTGAGGCCGGAGAAGGTCGGACACGCGTGTCCGGTAGTTGTCCGAGTCCGAGGGTTCAAAAAAGTTCGTGTCCGTATTCATCTATCTCTGGCTGAGACGGTTTTTGAATCAATATCAACACTAGGGAAATTTTCTCAAAAGAACCAATAATAAAATGAGCGCCTTTTTGAATAGTGTTTAGATAGTTGTTTTTAGATTGAAATAGCGAAAGTACTGAAATATAAATTGTTTATAAAGAATAAACTTGAATCGGCTTTTGTTCTAGCCCACTTGACGTGACTTTAAGACCTCAAACCGTTTTCTTTTTCAAATTCAAGAGATAAAAATGGATTCTTGTCTGTTATTTCGACCAAAACGTAAGCCTATTTCTCACTTCCGTCGTGTTAAATGTCGTATGTTTTATGAGCCATTGTACGGCAGGTACTTTTGGACATACATATCGGATATCGGACAAATTGGTATAACTTCGGCATACGGGCTGACTTGGACGTATATTCGCCGATATCCACACTTAACAAAAGACCAGTTGGGTACTTTGCATTTATTTAAACAAAAGTTTCAAATATTGAGTAGCGTCCAGTTTATTAAAAATTAATTGCTATAAAAACTATCAATACCCCAAGGATCTGAAATTTTTTCGGACAAAAATCTTTATATTTATTAGGTCAGCTATTAAACTTGGCCTTTAAAAATGAAGATATCTGATCGTCAGCATGAGTAGTACAAGCTCGATAATGGGTTATTTCAGTTTTTGAGTCGCAGTATAATGTACAAAGCGGAATGCAAATGTCGTTAAATTAATTGTTTATTGGAGACTGAGCGAAATCTGGGGGTCAGAGAGGCAGTATCGAGAAGCACAGGGTCGACGAGTCACACGAGGTTTCAACTTTTTACAACCCGATTTGATAAAAACTATAGTATAGTTATTATACGGGAAGCAGAGAAACAATTATGGTGCCCATATGGCCATGGTTATGGGTTATTTTATTTGGTAAGACATATTTTTAATCGAAAATATACTGAAAAGCGAAGGTGTTACTTGAAATACAGTTTTTCATCAATGGAATGCAATGAATGAATGTTTGAACTTTATTGACCACGAATCAAATGAAACTGAAAATTACTATTTGTATTGATTTTAGGGTTGGGACAAACGGATCAGATAAAAGAAGTGTACAACTTTCCTCGTAATGTATTTCCATGGGAAGAAATTAAACAAGGGAAGACGACTTTGGAGGATATTCTCAGTCAGAGCTAAAATCAGAACCGGAAATACACCGAAAGTTAAATAGTGTATGGGTCAATTTTTATCAGATTCACGCGAATTTCACAATTGACATTTTAATAATGAAAATAGCTCATAATCAGTTTGGCCAAATCCAAGTCTAAGTACAATTTGGTAACACCTCCCGTGTCCTTGAAGTTGCAAGGATTGACTAATCTTGGGCATGATGAGGGCAAGGTCAGGGCCAGTGTTGCAGAAGAACTCATTGAACGTATGGCTAATGACGGAAAGGAATCAGGCTCAATATTAGCCTACTTTTATTTAAAGTCTACTCATTAAAGCCTAATTTACATTTTGAAGTTAAATCTCGACAACAAACTAAGCAAAATAAGTTATTATTAATAACTTTATTTAATAACTTATTAAATTAGTATTTTAAATAACGGTATTGAGCTTGAAATTTAGGAACTTCAGAACTTATTTGACTTGGATGTTTTATTAGTATATCCATTGGATTTGAGCATTCAGGCTGGGACACATTTTGAGATTATTGCTGAAACTATCGATGGAAACCGCCTTCAGCGCAGGAATCGGATCCACTGAACGTTTAATAAAGTCGAATAAGCTCAGAATTGCCAGAACTTTATGATTTTTCAAAGGTTCCCAGGGAATCAATTTTAAGTGCTATATTGAGAACCAAAAACATTCAGTGGCGATGGTCATTTTTCAGCCACGTACCTGATTACGTAATTATTATGATTCATATCATCAACCAGATAATATTGAAGTCCATAGATCCTTTATCAAAGAGATACAAAGGCAGAACTTAAACAGTCGAACCAATATTTTGAAGACCTTTCAGGGGAAGAAGGAATTTCAAATGCATCAAGATACTCAGATATATCTTCAAACGAATACTCTTCATCGGATAATTATTCTTCATCAGATTACGCTGGGAATTCTTATGAATCAGAAGACGATCTTGAACATGAAGACGATTCTTCTACAATTATTATCGAGCTTGAAGAATATGAAGAACCTGATGTACCTTCTGAATTCGCTGAAGAGTCTTCTGAAGCATCTTCTGAAGAATTTGGCGCGCAGTCAAATATTATCTTTGGCATAACCACTGAAAACGGTAAATCATTTGAAGTAATTAAAACTCTACTTTGGGTGTAAAATCGAACCGCAAATCAATCGCAGAGATCATCGGGTTATTTAGATAACAAGTCATTTTACTGACTATCTATCGCCGGATCTGACATCTAGAATCATTTGAGCGGAAGTGCTACCCACCAGATGGTTCCCCATAAGACTTTGATTAATCTTATTGAAATCTTATTCGGAAAATTAATCTATAAACTGATTACGGGCCCTTTTCCGGACTGTACAAATACTGGCTTGGGGTTGGGCCCTACCATCCGGGAGGTGAGTGACGCATTCATATAATATGAAAAGTTGGACAACATATTTGGTAACTCATAATATGGTATTTTCATTCATATCAATCATAATAATGACTTTCATTACAGATAATGAACGTATACAGTAAAATGGTATTTTCTCACTTTGATGTTTTTCCCGGATAAGACTTACTAAGTCCCCTCGGAATCATTCCGCATATACAAATACATGTACATGTAATTTGTGTTTGTCCGCGGACGGTGTCTCACCGTCCAGAGCCTAGCCACCAATCGTCCTAGCCACAAATCACCACGATTCAATTATTGCACAATTTGTATGATCTACACAGAACAGAATAAATAATTATTATTATATATGATGGTAGGGTTAATACTAATAGGAAATATGAATCCTTGAGTTGAAGTTCGGTTTATCAAAACATCTGGTTCGAAGGATGTATTAAAGTTACTTCAAAGTCCGACGGGCATTACGGAGCGGTACATTTATGACTGGCAAAAACTAAAACTACCAAAAATCTAACAATATGATGCGTATAATTTAAGTGTTTCAATTTGAAACTTTTAAATGTATCCATTTATAGAATTTTTGCACACTTCTCAACAAGCCTTTCTTAGCATTGGCTCAACTCAGACCCACAGAAATGATCGGTGCAGAAATAATGTGGACATTTCCGATGGTCGTCATCCCTACGACGCACCCCACTTTAACTTAAAAAAATAGAATGTTAAGGAGACTCGATGAATATAACCTTACAAGAACTTGAAAATGATCCTCGAATATTTTTGGAAGGGCAAACCATAATCGACAGTTATACTGATACTGTGGTCAATTTGGAAACTGAATTTAGTTACACTGGATTTGATAATGGAAGTATTAACAAATTCTTTGATTTCAGGAAACCGTTTATGATAATCGTTAACAATTCATGGTCAAGATCTTTTCAAGGTCCTCTTTTTGAGCCAATTTTTAATTTGATTTCGAAGGATTTAGTATTTTTTACGGATTTTTATCCTCGAAAATAGATTAAAGAGGATTATCGATCCGATAAAACGTACTCTGGACGATGGTCTTTTGATCTCTGCGGTCTTAACCTAAAGTTTTACGATAATTATTCGGCTCGTAACCGGTAACTAAAGAGACTTATTATGGGATCGAGTCAATCTCGAGTTCGCCAGTTTATGTTTTCGAGGTACTCAATGTTCCGAGGAATCAAATAAAATTGTCACGTGTCAATATGAATATTTCAAAGAAGAAGATACCTGTGAAAACTTACAATCGACTTCTTTCAGGTTCATGGTCAGAAATTAATTCTGTTATTAAGGTCAAGTCTCAACAAGGCATCTTTATCCTCTATATCCTTGTCCTCGCGAGGCCTTGGTTGGCTTTATGGTTGTCTTTAAAACATATTTACGGAGAAATGGGGGTTGACCTTGGACTTATGGTTCATTTTCCGACCTAATGAAGCTTGAATAAAAAAGCATTTGAAATAAAGCTGCCAGTGAATCGTTATCCACCACTTATTTTTGATCCTTCTGACACGATTGGCTCAACAGTTAAAATTGACTCGTGCCAACCAGACTTTTATCTTGTTGTTGAAGATTTAGATGGCAACGCAGCAGCTCTCAATCCACCGACAATTGAAATCAGAAATGTGAGTATTCCTGATTGTGAAATATGGTAGTTTTCAGACTTTATTCCGAAAATGTGTAAAATATTCAACAGAACACTTACACTTTCTCGGACAAAAGTCTGAAATCTATCTATCATTTATGGACCATACATAGGTTGGGAAATGACTCAGTAAATCGTGCTGATTCTGAAGATATCCAATTTTTTGTCCGATTCCCTGGGAATTCGATTTTAAGATTTTCCAAAAATTTTTGATAATGCGTGGGTGAGGCTAATTTTCGTGGGCGGTTTAAAATTTACGGAAATGAAAATCATCATGGCGTAAAATAACATACACCTGCGCTACATGGTAACATACATTCAACGTTATTACGGTACATTTAAGAATGAATCTGTTTTAAAAATGGAAGCACCTTTCAATTTGAATAATTATGAACATGGTCTTATTCTTTACAATGGTACCATTCCGAAATCATTCAATGCAAAACTTGAAACTGAGCTCTTGATTTTGGATCACCCTATCAGCGAATTCGATCAAAAAAGCTCGAAATATAAAGTTGAATGGGATCACCAGAAATGTGATACGGATAAAATCCAAGATCCTGTAATTGGAAAAACAGTGTATCATAAGGTAAATAACGGTTTGACCGTCCAAACTATTTGTACAACGGTTCTATTTTAGGTCATTCCAAACTGTTCAAAAGGAGCCATAACGCAATCAATTCAAGCGTCATTGCGCCAAGTTAAACATATTATGAATTTGGAGATTTTGCAATTATCACTCTCAGACAAATCAGAAGGAATAAATGTCGTGATCACAAGCTCTGCAAATGTATTAAGTGACCAACAAAGAGCAGAAATGGAAGACGCTATAAATATTGGTCGAATACTGGTTCAATGTTTGGCTGAAGACGAGTCTGTTGATGAAGTTTTATCGACAACTTCAAATTTTTCGAAGCGTAAAACTGAAAGTGAGAAAAAGTCCGCGGAAAAATCTGCAAGAATTCGGTCCGGCGAAACCCGGACAGTCGTCGACGATCACGAATCGGCCGCCACTGACAAAAAGTCTCTAATCGTCAAAGAGAATATGGAGAGTTCCAAAAAAGGTAATCTCCAGACTCTGAAGTTCAGAGTCTTGATACACTTTGGTTGATAAGTTAATGAGCTTCCTTAAATCGTTTGTCATATTGCCAATTTTGGATGTATTTTACATTAATTTTGGACAGTTTCAACGAGGTTTAAATGATTTAAACTGGACTGTTAGGATTATTTTGACCGCTCGCCCAAGTTTATGTGCGGCAATTATTTGACTATATCTGGTCAAATGTCGTATATTTAAAACCTTTTGATAGAGAAATTACATTCAAATTACAATTATTTTGACATTGATCTTACTTTTCAGATTATGTGATTTTCATAATTCCGGTTTCATGTTTGATTGTCTTTGCTGGAGTCTTTATACAATGTGTTATTATAAAACAAGATCCAAAACTACAACGCGGAGATGTTGATGTAAAATCCATTATTATGCGAGTCGCTCTCGAACTAGGATTTATCACTGAATGCGCTTTAGCTTGCAAAGGACTGGTTATACAAATGTGGCTCATTCCTTTGAGTCATATGATATGAGTCATGCCACAATGCATTGTAACCAAGTGCAGTCTATATTGATTATAAATCTGGTGGAGAATTATTTGTTCATCCAACGCCCATCATTATACCATTATCAACTATTTGTATACTATTATTTGCACCATTCGCATTTTCTCGATATTTCATTCTCTTTAGATCAATAATGAAAAATCAGGAACGATTTAAAACCTCACGATTACAAATTAATTATCCGCAGAACGTTTGCGAAAATCCGTGAACATAAATTGTTGGTGTAAGGTAAGGTTCGAATCTGTAAAAAGTCAAGTTGGATGGAGCCTATCATAGTTCAACTGGAGATTTTAATCCGATTTATGCCCTTTTCAGTAATTATGCTGATTTATTTTTCCAAGTTCAGGGCTCAAACACTTCCGGATCATAAAGTAATAATAGCCCTCTACACAATTCAGACAATATTGGCCAGTTATGCCAACATCTTATTCTGCCTCAAGGATTGTTATACTCTTATGTTATACGGTTTAAGTTATACCCTAAGTTTGAGTGATTGATACAAACAAAGTGGCGCAGTGTTATCTGTAGTACAGATTCTTTACTACCAACAAAGTTCAACAAAATATAACAATCTTCAGATTTTCAAGAGATTCGACCGCTCAAAGCGATTTTCAAATGCTAATATTCATTGCATTTTATTCGGGTTATTGTTTATGGCTCAATTTCTCTTTTTTATGACGCTTATTTATTCTCCCACAAGTGTTACAGCTGATTACAGGTAATTCTTAGAGATAAATCTCAGGGTTGAAAAACTGCGAAAATAAAAATGAGAAGAATTGTTAAATTGACATAAATTCAGCTGTATATGGATAAATGGCGAGACAAGTGCATCTTATGCATGGCCTCAAAAATGTTTCGACACTCCAGAAATTTTGGTTTTAACTTTTTCATTCTTTGGACTTCTTTCAATTACTTTTTGTATACATTCATTTATATATCATCGTTATACGTAAGTATTCAGTCTAACATGTCACCTCTGCTATAAAGCTAAAGTACCGGTGTTTTTACTATTGATAAATTGCACATAATGCCACATTAAACTTTAGATCTGAGAAGTCTGATCGGCGTCAATCACCAACCACCGGTAAACCGGCAATTATTATCAACCGAGATGAAGAAGTTATATTTTCACAAAACTAAATGAACGATCCTGTCACGTGGTTACGAACCGCGACATGATAACTTAACTAATTAATACTGCCTGACACTGTATTTATCCGCCTAGACCTCATGCGATGGACAAAATGATACTTTCTACAGCTAAAATAAATGTCAACTTTATTCGATATTTCGTTTGCATATAAGGATTTGATCTCCAGATGATGATGGCACTTTGAAAAGTTTTTATCCGACTTATTTCTAAAGTGAGGTGCGTCTTCCTGATGGTAATTTAGTCCGAATTCCTCATGGGGCAAAAAAGGCAAAAATAAAAAAACTATCCTAAGCTGAATCCTTCGTGTATAGCACCATTTGACGCGATAAAATCTTCGTTCATATAAAATTGTTCAACTCCATCTAATTCTTTTGTCATTCGAAATATTTCAGTTCCAACTCGTTTACCTTCTGGGCGCCAGATAATTGGATTTCCAACCATAAAGATATCATCTTCAAGTCCAATTGAGAAGTGTTTAATACCGGCTTGAGCTGGTATTGTAGCTCTGTATGTCAACCTAAAACAATATTTGATTAAAGATCTTTATCTTAAAATGTGGTTTCAGTCCTTTTTCACCAACGAATACTCGGTTGGTGACTGGAAAGAGATTCAAAGACTTCAGTTTTGCACTCAGGAAAGCAAAAATGGTTATTCCTAAACATGCTTTGGCGGCCAAAATTTGGCCCTGAGATGCGTTTTAAGATTGTAACTCACACCCTTAACCAATTCCGAAATAATACACAGTCATAATTCACAAATCGCCGTTTCATAACCGACATAATTTATGGTATGCTTTTATTTAGCAGTAAATGTAATCCTACTAAAGTAGGGCCCATTCTGACTCTGTCCAAAATTTGGACTCCAAATGATCCGACAAAAATAGTAAGAAATGATCCGACAAAAATAGTAAGAAAAGAGCGCTCACGCCCACGCTCGCTTGGACAGGGCCACCATGGACCCCACGTTACGACTGGCATTCTTCCGAAATCTAATTTACCTATGGTCATATTCAACTTCGTAT
Organism: Oikopleura longicauda; assembly: GCA_004367895.1. Classification (NCBI taxonomy): domain Eukaryota; kingdom Metazoa; phylum Chordata; class Appendicularia; order Copelata; family Oikopleuridae; genus Oikopleura; species Oikopleura longicauda. The sequence goes on from SCLD01111494.1 coordinate 17,355, forward strand.
AGAGCAATTGCATTAAGATCAATTTGTGAAACGAATAAAAATGTTCTTGTTAACTGCTTTTCCCCATCAAAAATCACTTTTGAAATCATGCCGCTCGGATTTGCTAATTCTGGATCAGAAACAATTTTACATTCAGAGTCTTTGCACAGCCCAATACTTCCGAGTCTCAAAAGTGAATATTTTTCTATTTGGCCAAAGATACTGGCTTAGATTGGGTTTTATCATATGACTAAAGCTCACTCTTATTTGCTCCAGGGGAACGCGTGCCATCTAGGGAGTTTTAATTAAAACCCAACCTGATGGGAATCGGTGTCCCATCGAAAAATAAATGAGATCTTCTCCAACTGCATGTATATCATTTACATTGACCATTAAATCACTGACAAATGTTTTTTTGAATTTTAAAACATTCAGACCAGAATTATATTCGAATTTATCAATAGATTTAGTGGCAATATTAAAAACGTAAATCAGCAGTCTACCATCGTCAGATTGATATCCGTCGATTGCACCAAAATCAATTACCGCTGGATTGTAATCCATTAACTTAATTGAAGTTATATACGGGGGCACGCATTAGAGTGGAACACCTGGTCTTGAACTTGCACACATTAGAGTGAAACACTTTCATATGATTCATATGATCATATGATCATGTATGATTTTGCATGTTAAGTCTTCCGCCCTACAGTGTGAATTTCACACTATTAAAGTTCAATACCGGGTATTCTACTCTAATGCGTGACCCCTATAGTTTTGGATATTCCGTCCGGATTACTGGCTGTAATTCAAAGCTCACCTTAGTAGTTTCAAAAAGCGGTAAATCATATTCTGTTAAATCTTCAGTAAGATCAAACATTAAAATCGTTTCTTTTTCAGCAGTGGTTAAAAATGCCAGATCTTCGGTGACAAAAATATCCCTTACAGAAATTCTTTTTTCATCATCTGAATCGAAATCGACAAATTGGCAATTTTGATTTTCTATTGGCATTTCTTTGTCAGCAGAATGTGGATCCCGCTTTAACCCATTCACAATCAAAAGTCTGTTGACATAAATCGCAAGCACAATAATTGCTGACAATCCCAATAACTCTTTTGCCAAAGTCATCCCTAGTTTCTCTTTTAACTAATAATTATGGTCTTTCAAACTGAAATATTATTACAAACTTCTTCCAATATAGAAAGTGTAAATACCCCCAAGGCATGATACTGATAATAAAGAGAATGAAATAAAGGTGTTGGTCAAATCATCGATTTAGATCATAATCAAGTCATTCTTTTTATTAAATTATTGTACATCCGGTTTTCACACCTAGCTCTTTCCAGGTCATGGCTGTCGGCATGACAAGCCTTAGCAATAGCTTCAGTTATCAATGCTTTCAAGAAAATTGATTTTTGTTTGGAAAAATTTGCGAATATTTTTGAGAAATCATTTTTCGACGAAAACACTTCATTTGACGAAGTAGGTCGATTGCGCTAGTGTGAATAAGCGCCACCTAGTGGTCATAATTTTTGTGCTGTCAACCTTGCGTGTGTTCAGATGTGTGAAAACGAACCAGTTCAATATTGTGTTAATTTTATTAGTCAGGAACTCAATAAATGTATCCATGATAATGAGTGGCAGTGCTGATGATTGAAAGTTATAAATCGGATGGTGGTGGTGGAGGCATGAAACCATCAGGAACCATATCTTGAAAGTGTGGTAAATGTGGGAATTGGCCAAGTTGAAACTGTCCGGGAAAATGCGGATTGTAATAAGGCAAAGCTTGTTTAGTTTCAATGATAGGTCTTGAACTTGCACACAAGAGTGGAACACTTTACGTTCAAAATAATATGAAAGTGTTTCACTCTAGTGTGTACAAGATCAATACCGGGTATTTCACTCAAATGTCAATCCTAACAGCGTTTTCAAATTAAACTATTCCTAAGGAATCTAATTCTTGGTCAGAATCATCGTATCGATCAAAAATTGAAGATCCATCTGAATCTGATCTTGGAGAATTGGGTGCTGCATATTTTGGTCTTCTTGCTGAGACTTTTTGAATTTGAGGATTAAATTTTGCAGGTTCCCTCTGTGAGTTTGTCGGCTGAATATTTGTTTTTTGGTGAAATTCAGTGACAAAACCAAGATTAATCTGACGTTCTGATAATTAGAAATTACCTTGAATGGTTTTTGTCTTTTGATAAATTGAACTTTTTCATAACAAAGGTGATCATCTCCATCCCGCCGAAAGAACGTATGTCGGAATTCGTCCAAATCTTGGATATTAAAATTACCCTCTGGTTCATTTGTTTCAAAGTACAGATATGACTCATATCATATGAATCAGAAATAATGATTTTATATATGAAACTATCCTTGAACGTAAGGATGTCGACCTTTGATATCTGCAGCGTGATTATGAAATTGGCTCAATTCATTACCAACTGAAATATTATTTTAGAAATATACCGGAAGGATATTTTCTCACCTCTCTTGACCTTTCTAAAGCCGTATAAGTTTAGCTGACGGACCAAACTAGAATAATCGCTTTATCAGTTTTTAACCTTGCTCTCTGATAGAAAGATGAGACCCCAAATTGAGCGTTTTTTTAACAAGGTCAATTTCGAATCTAAAACGTTCCTAATATTCATCCATTTATTGTTGCCATCCAATATTTCGCCATTTTCTTTAATCCATCGTTTGTTGATAACAAAACTTCGTCCATCAACAAACCACCAAACACTTTTACACGATCTGATTGGTGGATAGTAATCAGAAATAATAATTGGTTGGAAATATCTCGTTCGTTATTATCCTTTCCTTCTTTCAACAATGTTCCAAATCTTTTTTGGAAAACTATTCCCAGATGATTCTCTGAAAATATTAAAATGAATTTCGGTATATAAGGATTCTCACATTATGTGACATTAGAGTGAAACACTTTTGATGCAAAATCATATGAAAGTGTTCCACTCTAATGTGTGCAAGTTCAAGACCGGGTCTTCCACTCTAATGTGTGATCACCCCCTAGAGCATGACGGGATAACTGGATGAGAACTCACAATTCAGGATCATATGGAAGTTGGTCATCCAATGCTGGATCAGAATCAAAATCTGGTCGGATCTCAAAAGCTACTGGATTCATATCAGAACTAAGAATTAAACTTGTTGGTGTCGCTGTTCTATCGTCATATGTAACTGAAAATAATTACTTTTATTTTGTCTCAGCTCTGGGACAGTAAACTGTATCACCCTCAACCAGAAAAAAGATCATAACTCTGAATGGCGCCCTCTATTTTGTATATTCGGAGAGTCGTTCTCCTCTTTGTGAGCAGATTATGATATTAATTTTAGTTAAGGGTGTTACAGTTTGTACTTTGCAAGATGGAGTCTTAGTCCAATGTGACTACCCATATACTTTATATGATGTATATATAGGCTATATTTCGTGATACATACCCAATGAGGTACCATCAATCAAAAGTGGGTCAGATGGCAGAACTTGTGGTTCAATAAAATTCGAATCGGGAATGTTTTCTCGGTTTGAATCCTGATTGAAAACATTATCCAACTGTTCTTGATGTTTTTTCTTCAAAATTTCATTTTCTTGAAAAAATTTTATAATTCCACTAAAACGGGTTTCAATGTTGCTCAATCATATTACGTCATATACACCTACAATTGCGTAGGTGTTTGAAAGCCCAATCCTTAGAACAATTTCATCTCTTTTTTGTTTCATCAAAATATTATTCTGATAATTGATTTCGCGACGTTCAGCCTCTAGTTCGCGACGTTTAGATCGTGACACAACAGTTCGATCGTGATTCAATATTGATTTTGTGATTTTGACTCGCGATTGGGCTGGTTTGGGACCTGGTTTTGAACTTGGATTTTGGACAATGACAGCAGTCTGAAAACGACTATTTTATGAGTCATAAAAGATGAATAAGACTATCGACAAAATGAGTAAGTCTATCGTTTTAACCTTTACAGTTCTTGGCCTTTTTCTAGAAATCGACCTCTGGGTTGGTTTTGGTGTTGAACTTTTGTTTATTTCATCAACTGAAAAGACTGTCACGTGTCGCTAAAAATTGCGTAGGCTAAAAAGAGATTAAAAATCACGACATTACCTAGTTCAACTTCTTTCAAAGCTTTCTTCTGTCTCGTATTCTTCTGTCTCGTATTCTTCTGAACCTCTTCATTATTTGAAGTCTTTTTCTGTTGATTTGATTTTTTCTTTTCTTCCAATGATTTTTTCCTGGCTTCAGCCTTTTTAGTTTTAGCTTGAGCAGCTTCTTCAGATTTTGTCTTCAATGCTTCTTTTTTTATTTTCCTGTCTTCAGCCACTTTTTTTCTTAATTCTTCAAGTTTCTTTTTAGCTTCTTCGATCTCTTTAATTCTATCTTCTTCGTGCTTTTTCGCCTATTTATAAATTAAAAACCAAATGTTTTCATAGAAAATTGATTTTTCAGATAAAAATTTATGGTATCTTTAACTGTTCCTTTACAGCCTTATCTAAAACAACGGATCGCGAGGATCTTCTCAACGAAGCAGTATTTTCAATAGTTTTTACTCTTCGCGAGCGCCCTCTGGTGTTCGTTTTTGCTTCCGAAGCCATTCTTATCTTTTGACTAACTAATTCAATTTTTGCACCCCTTCGAGTTACTTTTTTCTCTGTCTTTTTGACACTACTACCGGTAGCATCACTGGTTGCCGACTTATTTGCATATGCTCTCAGTGATAATGTACGACTTGCCATCCCATTATCATTTGATGTAATTTTTTTCTCTGATTTATCTTTTGTTGATCTCGTCACCATTTTGTAAGAACTTCAATTTCGAAATGTTTTAGAAAAATGAAAATTCAAATTTGAAATTGGAAATCTAGAGCGGAAATTGAATTTACTTTTTTGATAATCAGACACAACAAAAGGAAATGAGCGCGCTGATTGGTTAAAATTATTCGACGGTCAAGACCTAGTAGGCCCGTGAATATTTCATAAATTCTGGGCAATCTCGGACAACCACAAAATGTCCGATATTTCAGATAAGGCCTGGATCAATTGTCCATGGATTCTGACAAGAGATTCTTTGGCCAAAAATGAACTGAAGAGTCTTCGAAAAAGACGATATCGGAACGAGTGTAATTTATTAACATAAGTTTAGGCTATAAAAACCAAACCTTGGTTCTCTTACTGGAACGTGAACGACTTGACGGTCTAGTCTGAACCACAAAATCCATGGACATTCATTGTAAACATGATAGATGACAAATCGTCCACTGAAACATCCCGTTCAGCGATTACTGAAAGTCTGAGCCAAACAAAAACGTTTTTCAAATAATAGATTTGATAAACGTCGATTTGAAGTTCATTTAAAAAATGAACGGAAGCAGTTTTTCAACTTTGAAGTGGTTTTTGCAGAATCCGTTTAGGTTTTGAGTTTTTTTGCATTTTAAGTGGCCACAAATTGACCGATTTCAAGCATTTTCGGAAACTTTGTTGGTTAATATTAAATGAATAAGATGGAGATAGTGGCCGAACATTTCCAGTCTTATCAATAATATATTCTAGAGTTCTGTAGGTTCGCAAAATGTTCTAACGAAAGGCCGAAGATGGTTCTATTCAATGGAACTGATGAAATATTTATTAGTGACTATAAAACTACCGAAGTCGAAAGGAAAAATCAAAAAGTTCAGAATTGTAATCCGAACATCATCTAGAGACTAAAAAACAGAGAATGGGTAACGTACCTCCAGCAAATCAAAGCAATCGATTAGGCCATGAGCATGAAGAGAATCATCCTGTCGAGAATGCCATCCCGGTTCAATCGCCATCCGATTTGAATTTAAACTCTTTGATAAAAATTCAAAATACGTCAATTGTTGAATGGGGAAATACAAATGAAACCTGGCAACCCTGGCCGGAACCAGTCTTTTACAAATTATTTCTTGATCCAGAAGGGAGAAACGCATCTTTAACTGCAACCAAAATAGAAATCTGGTCTCGAAATTTCTTTTCAGAGGAAATTTCGACAATTTTTCGTGCGAAATATATTGGAGGAAAACGGGATAGACCCGGAAACATGTTTATCTTTGATTTGATGAAATCAAATTGGGAGCAAATCGCTTTGGAAGGTGGAAATATGGAAGTGAATATGGACATCGTTCTTTCACATGCGCCCTTGATGAGAACTTGCATTACATTGGTCAGCTATGTTGAGCTACAACAAAAATATCTAAATTATTCTGGATTTCAAGGGGCACTCAATGTAACAGTACGCTTTGCCCACCCCTGCCATTGGGATGTTAAAGACTTTGAAGCTAGAGCTGCACTTATTGGAGGTAAACCGATAATATAACAGTATTTATAACCTGTCTGGACGCCGGAAACTGACCTTACGATCAAGTTTTTATTTACCAGTGTAGGGTGTCCGCGTAGTGGATATTCGGCCAGAACTGTCGGGAACTTCGCTGACACCCTTAGCCCATGGTCTAGCAGATGGCATTTCGTTAGGATTTAATTTAATTAATTCAGCGTTACGAAAATTGAATGACTGTGCAGGAATCGACATATATGTAATGGATCATACCGAAATAATGGATGAAATAAAAAATGATGGCATTCAAAAACCAGAAAAAATACGGCCATGGATCTTAAATTGATTATCTTAGTCCACTTTTTTGACTGATCGATTCGTATTGAAAATTTATAAAAAATCCGTGATAAGAAAGTTCGAATAAGTGCTGAAAAAAGAACAAAATGGACCACTGAAGGATTGAAGCCGGTAAGTTTAAGGCCAAGTTAGTTAACCATAACCGGAACTGGAAATGAAACAGGTTCTTTAATTTTTTCCTATTCTAGAAATCAAGATCACATCTCAATAACGGGGTAAATTACATATCAAGCATGTATTGAATTCCACGGGAATTTACAATTTTTGAATGGGTACCAAAAACATCGATTTTTCTTAAAAAACAGGAATTTTCGGTTTCTAGGAAACTATGAAAAGAATTCAGCGCAACTATAAAGTTAAAAATAAGGACCACATTTATTTTGTCGTCTTATTTTTAAGAAAAAGCATTTTCGTAACACACTTTTGTCATCTATTCGCTTATACGCTATATCTTATAGCCTATAAGATATACGGTATAACTTATACCACACTGTACCGCATGGCCAAGATAAAAGTAGTTTTCGTTAATAGTTACAGTCAAGTTCTACTGAAAGAGCTGAAATTTCATTTGAGTTAGAATAACACTTTTGATTTAGCAACGACCGATGACGAAGTACCGACACATGAAGGAAAGAAATCTAGAAGAAAGATTTGGTTCACAGGTTTGAATTTTTGAAAATAAAAACATTGTCCCTAAAGTAAATACAGCTAACCATTTTTTGGTACTGGTTCAAGTTTGAGCAAAAATGAACATTGATCCAAACGAGGGCTCAATCTGACTATCAAACAATCAGATTAGAATGGAACACATCCCGTCGAACTCTGATATATTTGAGTGAATAAGTTAACTGTGAATGAATTTTATAACATTTTATTGAACAAATTTTAGATGGGCATGCGATACTCCACAGAAGATTTAACATCTGAAGATTATGAAACACCTTTAAAACTGAGGTTAAAAAATTTTAACCAAGGCGTTCAAACTTACTCGGTGATTTCAGGTCAAACCGAAAAGGAAAAACAAAATTGACGGATCATTATGCTGAATGGGTAAATTATAAACTAGAAAGTATCTTATATGGCGATGATGAATCCCTGAAAGAAAATATTTTCGGGGAGTGAAACCTCAAAATATAAAAATTTGCTCACTGTAAATACAAACTGATGACTGCCTTAAACTGAAATAATTGTAATAATAAAACCGATATCACAAATTCCGATTTTAAGAATTAGGGGCATACCAAAAACGGCCAACCATTGACCCATCACTGTGTTCAAATAACATTATATTCTTATTTGCCAGGCTGGAACAAAAATGTTTTGTCAAAATTCTGCAACACCCACGCCCTTTCTCCCTCTTCTCCTTTACTCAAGATTTGTGTCTACGACGGTACAATGATTTGTTCTAGAGTGATGGTCTATGATAGAATGTCTATCGTTCAAAACTGCAATTCTCATCAACAGCTTAGTAAATTATAGACTATTACTAATACAGTGTAGTCTATTAGGCATAATTCCACTTTCATTCTCCGTTGAATTTGTTCGTCGTCTCTTAGCCATACCATACCATTCTTGGCATCATTAAATATTTATTGATTTTACTGTCATGCTTTCTGAAGGCACACCATCTAATGGCCTTCGTGGCTGATCCTCGGTCGCTGATGTGGTTTCCAAAGGTTCATATTATTTTTTTAGGGCGAAAAAAGCCAAATATGTAAAAAATGGATTCAGGAATTTCTTAAACACAAGAATGTTTTTCATTTTAATAGTAAATAAAGACGTTTAAGCCTTACGCTTTCTTTCATTGCTTTATTTTGGCACTTTTTATCATTATTTTTCTGTGTGCTCAATTATACGATGTGGTAGATACTCTAGTATTTTGCAAAAGACATGGTACTGGGAAGGTTCAAGACTCGGATGGACATCATATCACGTAAGGATATACTTAAATTTCATGGTCCAAATATCACATCTTAGTACCGCGAGTACCCAGATGTCAAACCTGCTTATTTTTCTGATACGACCTACCGTTCGCACGCAAGCTAACAAACCGTAAGTTCAAGTCCACGAGGCGGTGGTGCTCTGATCCAAGTACTTCATGGCTGAATATTGCTAAATAAGTAAACCTTTTTTGTATTTGAAATTTCTTGAATGACCACCTTTACTGACCACCATTCTTGAGCATCTGGTTTACAATATGGTAATTTAGTACTTGTTAGTTTTGGTCAATAACTTATGGAAAACCCTATGGATTGTTAAAAAAGGCTTTTATTGACGGTGATTTTTTAAATCTCCAAGTCAAAAATATTACTTGAAGGCGATGTCCAACATGGATTTCAATTCACGACGAAAGTGACGAAGAAGCTGAAAATCGACTGCACGATGACTATGATCTGTTCTAATTGCTATAACATGCAAGTTGAAAAATGCAATTATCTCTTCAATAAAATTAACACAAAACTTATGTGACATAAATTCTCTTCAATGATTTTCGCCGATATCAATACGGTACCAAAAATCATAATTTAATCAGATATCATTAAACGATTCGGCATTTTATACTGCTTTCAATTTCAGCGCGTCTGTATATTTTTCACAAGACTATATTCTCAGAGTATTTATGTTTTACGTTTTCGGTTTGGACAGAACAAATATTTATAACAGCAATTGAATCGAGCAGCAGAAAATCGAATAGTGAAATAGTTTGAGACAGAGTCAAGAATATGTAAATAACAATAATGGTAAACTCATTTCCCGCAGGATAATCGACTTGGACCTACTCGACCTATCTCAGACAATCGGAGTCGCAATGAAGTCATAAATTTTTGAAATATAAAATCGTTCATAACGTTAAACGGTTAAGTATGAATAGCAATAACGAATCTTTCCGAGAGAAAATTGAAGATTTACTAATTTGCGGAGTGTGTTTAAGCTATTTTAGGTAAGTAAAGCCCCCGGGGACCTTTAATATGACCTCGCTTACGCCAATTGAGAGAGAAAAAACAACACGCGGGTAGTGTAAAAGCTTTCACCACGCTCAAAAGTCCAGTGCAGCTGTCCTGCCAACATATTTTTTGTTATGAGTGCCTTGCTCTGATTCGAAATTCAACATATGATGAATTTTCTTGCCCTCATTGTCGCGGCAAAATAAGAAAAAACATCCAGGACCTGAAGAGACCAATGTTCACTTTGAAGTTGATGGAAATATGTTCTAAAGGAATTATGACCTTGAAGAAAGAAGAAATTGAAAAAATTACAAAGAAGACTGTTTCGGTTGATAATATAGACAGTATTGACTGGTCTCTCTACCTCCCTCGCGTGACATTCACTGGTTAAATATTGTATCGCAATAAATTTTGATCAATTTTCTTTGATATCCTCAATTGTTTATAATTTCTTCGCTAGCAGCGGTGACTCAGTTTCATATCTGATTTGAATCTGATGAGTAAACCGATGTGAAAAATTTCAGAAAATGATAGATTACAACTTATATAAATAAGATAATTACGATAGTGAATAGTAGAACACAAAATATATTGGTTGATCCAGCACTGTCCAAATCCACAGTTTCGAAACCATCCTGAAGGTACGAATATGTCAAATTCATCAGATCGACCGGTTCACTAAGATTTTCATCATTATTGATATTGGATTTATCATTACCAATATTCAAATCATTGGGATCTTTTGGAATGGGATCTTTTGGTGAGACTACTTGATAGCTTGATAAAGACGTGATTGTAGTGGTGACTTGTTTAGTCTGCTTGGTGTCAGTAGAAATAACCGTCGGGACCTTTGAAACGAATGATGACGTCGTCGATGATGTGATCGATGACCTGGTCGATGACGTGGTCGATGACGTGGTCGATGACGTGGTCGATGACGTGATCGAGGACGTAGTCGAGGACCTGATCGAGGACGTAGTCGAGGACCTGATCGAGGACGTAGTCGAGGACGTGATCGAGGACGAAGTCGAGGACGTAGTCGAGGACCTGATCGAGGATATAGTCGAGGACCTGATCGAGGACGTAGTCGAGGACCTGATCGAGGACGTAGTCGAGGACCTGATCAAAGACGTAGTCGAGGACGTGATCGAGGACCTGATCGAGGACGTAGTCGAGGACGTGATCGAGGACGAAGTCGAGGACCTGATCGAGGACGTACTCGAGGATCTGATCGAGGACGTAGTCGAGGACCTGATCGAGGACATAGTCGAGGACCTGATCGAGGACATAGTCGAGGACGTGATTGAGGACGTAGTCGAGGACGTGATTGAGGACGAAGTCGAGGACCTGATCGAGGACGTAGTCGAGGACCTGATCGAGGACGTAGTCGAGGACGTAGTCGAGGACGTGATCGAGGAAGCGATCGTGGACGAGGGTATAATACCCGTATAATTTGTCGACAAAGAAGGTCCTGTCAACGTCATTGAAGATTTGGTCGAAGTTAATGAGAAAGTCGATATCGGTACTGATATCACAGCTGTTGTTTTAGTAGATGAAGTTGAATTGCTTACTGGCTCGGTTGTTTTTGTTAAAGTTTCCAAATAGATTGCCTCTCCAAGATGTTTCGTCATCCACTCACTATGTTTAGATACATCTGTGTAGACGCCTGGCGAATTCGCTTCTCCACATCCAGTTCCCCATGAAACCAGCCCTGTCAAAATCGGTTTGCTTAATATTCAAATAAAAAAATTATACTGAGATACTCCATAATATACCCATCTTCAAAGCATATTAATGGTCCACCAGAATCGCCTTGACAGGCGTCTCTGATTCCTTCTGAGTGTCCAGCGCAAAGATTTTTGTTAATTTTCAATTGATCTGGATACAAAATGTCACAATTTGGATCCTCAAAACATTTTTCCAACATTTCTTCTGAAGGTTCGTTGTAAATCATCATTCCTTCGCCACCTTGCTCATAATACTCAAAAACGTTTTGATAATTCTCAAAGTTTTCTATTAAGTACTCCCAATAATCTTCAAAGAAATCTGTGATCAAATCTTCTAGACTTTGTCTTGTTCCATTTATTCGCGGTAGAGACACATTCCGAGGTTGATTTGTCAATCCTTTAAGACAAGAAATCTGATCCGTTATGAATACTCCAGCTACAGATAAGTCTCTCTGTGCAGATCCACCAAACTGAGTTGAACCCCAGCCAGCGACAAAGCATTCTTTTCCATTTGGTACAACATAATCTTTTACTTTGAAGGATCGGATACTGTCTACCGTCATGACGCGTCAGATTAAGCTAAAGAGGGGGGCATCTTTCAAATGGTTATTTAGTCCGAATTCCGCAAAGGACGTACAGAGCTGACAGGAAGATGCAACCAACTTTATTTGTAAGCAGATATACCCCATGAGCTCGGCAAACATAACTACTGTCTCTTTAAATATATGATAAATATATGAAGACCCAACCTAAGCAAGCTGGTTGAACACTTTCATTGATCACAAATGGCTTTGTTTCAAGAATACAAATATCATTTTGTATTAAAAAATCTTCATTGTAATCTTCATGTTGGATAATTTTCTCCACTTCAATTTTGCCCTCGCTGAGTGTGTTGTGAAAAACATGATATTGCGATGGATCTGTTGACTGGCAACAATGATTTGCTTTCCTAGCTATAAATGGGACAAGAAAACTCAGTTATAACTTATAAGAGTTATAGTCTGAAAGTTTCAAAATATGGCCCATATTATTCTGGTATATAGGCTATAATATAGCTATTGCCTGTTATGAGAACAGTGGAAGAATAAATTGCAGCTCCGCAGACATATGATTCCCTATTTTTGTTCGTGAAAATCATTTCGACCACCCAAGGGAACTTGTTTGTTTTATTTATGGTGCCACCAATTATTCTTTTTGATGGTTTTAACTTGAGTTCTTCATTTTCCGTTAAATCATTTTCAAAACTTTCGGAAATCAGCTCAGATGTGACTTTATCACTAAAACATCTTGCAGTTTCGGGTATGTCATTCCCACAGATAAAAGGCTGAACAATTCCCTCGTTTGCTACTTCCAATACTTGGTATTTTACTAGTTCATCGTTTGACTGTATTTGAATTTGACCAGAACATGAATGAATCTAAAATATTTTTAAACAAAAATCATCAACAAAAATCGTCATTACCAGCAAATCTCCGAAACCCATCGAACATCTACCATAAGACAAATCACCATTGTTGGTACTTAGTTTGAAGTCGTTCACGTCGGTAATTTTCAAAATATCACTAAATGTTAGTGATTATTAATTTCAAAATAACTTTTAAGCAACTCTTTAGTATCATCGCTAGAAGCCTATTATTGATAAAACGTGGCGAAAGTCGAAATTTGTAGAAAAAAATGGAACGACTACGAAACTGATAAATGGTGAAGTTTACCTCAGACACACATATTCTTCTGTCAAGACTTGTACAGTGATTTCAAATATATTTGCAGTCTCGATTGCATTATAATTTTTTATTCGATTTAGCAATCCCGAAACCTGTAGACCGGCAACACTCAGAAGGATTTTTATTCTCATAATGAATCATTATATGAATATAATTGTTATATGGGTCAGGTCGTAAAAGTAACTCATTCGTCTAGTGACTTCTCGACGTGAAACTTAACTTTAGTATCAATACTGTATCATACACCATAAGTGTAAATACAATTCACCACTCAACCCTTATTTACGAATCCCGGAAATTTATCCTGAAAATTTTTGGTCACTCAGAGGGTTTACTTTGAACTCCAATATCTTAATCACTTGATATAGGATGTATGACGTCATATCATGCACTTACCCAGGTCCTATGCATGCCAAGTGACTTCCACAAAAATCATTTATAGTGACGTCCAGGGCTCTTCAGTACGATTTGGTACGGAGGAAGGACTCTTACGAGTACGACTTAGTACGAGCTATGTTGGAAAATACGACCCTGACAAGTACGACTGATAACTTGGAACAGTAACAATGAATAAAGGCTACTCGAATAATGTGTATTGGACTACTGGACGAATGTGAGAATCAGAATTCTAAAAACAAACAACTTTCAGTTGTCCGGGACAACTTGTCCCTTCCCAAGATAAGAAACATTCCAAGCTATACCTATTTCTGTACACACCTGTAAATTTATTAATTGTTCTGCAAGCAATAAACGCAAGCAATAAACCTATAAAAAAACCTAAACTAGTACGAGAACGACCTAGTACGACTATTTTCAAAAGTACGAGGTCGTACTAGGAGGCCTGCGGACCCACGGGCAGAAATGCCAAAATGAACGGCTTTCAAGGAAATGCCAATATCATTTGGACGGTTTGTCACATAACTGTCCACTAGAGGCCGGTATCAGCTAAAATTTCACTTTGTACTATTCTTTGTTTTGGATGAAACATTTGTACAGGAATTATGAATTTGGTTAAATTAGCTTTTTATCAATGCTAATAATTGCATGGATTGTAAACTTCAATTAAAAAAGAATATTAGAGGTGACTTTATTTCGGTAATTCGACGAGATTTGCAATTTTAGCAGGCACCACCCTTTGTATATTCGTATATTCTAGTTTGGGAAAATGGGTGCAGCCCAATATGCAACGATTCGGAATTTTTCCCACTTTGGTCTTTTTAGAATTTCCGCGACGCCCATTTCTCAAATAAGGAAACTATGCTAATTAGTAGTTTAACAGGTTGTTTCTGTTTGCTTGGCATATCCGAGAAATTATTTATTTGAGCTCAAAGGCCAAATCTTAATAATCACAGCATAAACATTTGAATCCGATTTGGCTTTGGACGTTCCCATTTCGACAAAGTTTCCAAGGCAGTATTGCTTATGGGCATAAATACAATCCATTCGCTTGAAACGTTACAGTTTAGGCTATGGAGCGCCTAAAAGTAAAAATTTTAATGATAATAAAGGGAATTAATATCAGGACTTGCTCACATAAGAGAGAAAGAGGAGGACATCTCTCCGAATATACAACATAGAGGGCGCCATTCACCCAAGCCTTGATATTTTAAAGCTTTAGTATCGATACATGTAATGTTTTTACAATTTCAACGCATTTGACCAAGTCCGTATCGTGACTGTTAAATTATGAGACTCTCTATAAAAATGTGATCAATTTTCCCTGGAGCTTTCTCTTGGTTTCATAAATTATTATTTGCAGTTTGAGCAATAATTTATTTGAACGTTCAGCAGTAACTTTTATCAAAACTTCCATTTGAAATGATTCCTAGGTGTTCAATTACGTTGGGCGTGCTTTTCTTATCCAAGGAACGGGTATTTAAACTTTTGATGACAGAGTTGAATTTAAGCCGCGACTAAGATTGCTTCCGACAAATCTTAAACCAGGATCGCAATCGAGTAGACAAAATAAACCGTAATTTTTATCCATTTCAAGTTTCAAATCTCAGCTTCTCTAGCTGTCCTTGGGTGAATTTTCGTTAATTTTAACTGTTTCGTATTGGTGACCAAGACTTCTCTATGACCGATGAATAAATTATCTAATGAAACATTGACCCTTTCCGAGTACATATTTACGCCTTGTCCCGTCTTTGTACTTTAAAATCTGATTTTCCGCAGAATGGAAAAGTTTATTTGAAAAAAGGGGTAAAAGGTGGAACGCATAACGAATTAATCCACCCCGCACCAAATAAATAAAATGCGACCGGATTCGCGGATTCTTTATTTTACCACTTTTAAATCGCATTACTAACCTGCACATCTTTTTAAATTACTTCCACATGCAAATCAAGGTCAGCACGTTATACTAGCGGTAATTCATATCAAAGCGCGAAATGGAAAAATTGAGAAGCTAGAAATTTTTCCAGCTTATAATGGGCTTTTTGAACAGGATTTGAAGAAAATCTAGACAGCTGAATGTTAACAAAATTATCATAAACGCATCAAACAAAATTCTTGTTAGCCCATTGATAGAAAAGTCCTTGTACAAAATCAGTTCCCTTTCAACAAGATGCTGAATCATCTAATCAGAAGCAGTGACCTTGCCACGTGACATGAGAAGTTGATTTTACTGAATGCGTTTTACATTTTGTATTAAAGCGCATAATACTCGAACTGAATTTCCTTTAAAGGTGTTTCCAGACAGTACTAATGTGTGACCCCTCTAATAAAGGTGCCAGACTTATCCGAAAAGGATATAAACATGGAATATTCGTAGTCATAATAAAAGTTTCCCACCGCCAGCTCACACAGACTTACCAATTCTAATCTCCACCTCAAAAATACAAAATCAAGGATCAGTGTAAGGAGGATATTAAGAACGGCTTCTATTTATAAAATTCCATAAATTTGCTTTAATGATTTTACGGTATTTATAGTTAATATTCATTCTTGGCGAATAATCATTTATGCATATCAATGTTCCTAGAAGTAACTTCCTACTGGGCCCAACTGATGCTTTGTTTTCGTTCGGCTGTCATGATTTCTTCACAAGAGGAAATCTTTTTTGAAGATGAAAATAGTTTATTTCATTTGTAAGCGTGACATAACCACACACATATACACATACAAAAATGAATCAACATTGTTGATGATAAAAATATTGTTTTCATTAAGCAGAAGCCACTAGGTGGCAATTTGGAAGGTCAAAATGATGATTTCTGAACGTTAACTTCAAAACTAGACTTCGAATAATTTTAAAAAAAGTTTCAAAGAAAGTGCTAGTCCTAAGTTGGGACCTTCTCGGTTCGAGTTTGGTTCAATTTGAGGCTGCGTAGCTGAAATTATTCATTGGCATGAATGCACCAGTTTCAATGTTTAGAACGTCGAACGTTTACTTCACAAAATTCCATAATTATGACTCCTTTATTAGTATTTTTTGTAATTTGACGATGATTTTGATTTTTGTTTCTTTTAGTAAGAAAAAAAGGATGGCGTATATCACAAAAGGGAAAGCGATTGGCGTTTCCGTTTCCTCTTTTCGACCATAGATGGCGCTGCGTCCCCACTTTCCCCCTCCTTCTTTCTTTATTCTTTTCCAGAATGTCCGAAACTAAAAATACATTGAATTTCGAAAAGGAAGGGTTGAAACTAATCTGGGTTGAATTTATTTTTGTTAAAGAAAATGGCCAAAATTGAAACAAATTAGAAAGATTTGGAAATTAGGCGTTCCCCGCTGAAATTGGCGCCTGGCAATAATCAAAACTCGGGTCAAATATGCCGTTTCCCATTTTACGAAATTAGAATACAGGGGTAGTACATTAAATACACTTTGACCTGTACGAAATTAGGTACTGTTATAGAAAAAATGCTAAAATACAAAATCCAGAAATGTTCAAAATGATCCAGCTCAAATTTTAGTCGAAATTTTAGTCGATCACTGCATATTTTGAAATATTGACCGATCATACTCACACAAAAACCTACGAAAAGCTCAGAATGTATATTCATCACACTGCGTATCCAATTTTACATATATTTCAAACTATAAAGTGAAGTGCGCCTTCCTGATGGTCGTCGTCTCTATACTACCCCATGCGTACTTCGGGCCAAATGACTATCAAGAAAATGCACCTCACTTTATTTGCGGAATGAGAGTTGGTGTGATTTTGACAAAAGGTGAAAACATTTTAGAAAAAGTTTTATCAGAGTCCTTGGTATTACACTGGTTTTGCATTTTAGATTTGCCAAGGTCATTACTGACCACATTTGATAAATTGGGATCGGACAATTTGAGTGGGGGAAAGGGATTGATTTTAATAAGGTGGAAATTGATTCAAAACGATTGATTGGTGGTGGTGTTTGTATGTTTGTTCATGTCGGCCCCTGGTGCCAGCTTGACGCATTTTGCTTTCATCTTTTTCTTGAAGGTGATTGTTTTGTCAACTCGTTTCTACTGTCGCATAGTCTCCGGAAAATCCGCCTGAAAACCGTCTGGAGAGACCTCCAAATTCCTCCAAATTGGCGTGAAAAGCCACTATTCTACTTATTTGAAAAGTCATTCAAACCCACCATCGTCAACCAAACTACTCAAATCGGATACCAATCTTATGCTTCACAATAATTATTTAAAAGCGCTTCTAAACATAAGGCTAATCACGTATAAAAGGTTAAAATGGGATATAATGTATACAATTTTACTTCCGGTCTAAATTCAAAGCCGGAAGTGCTTAAGTTATCTCAATCAAATTAAATATTGATTTCTAAAAAAACGCGTACAAATAGATTCCAGCTGTATCAATCCGTTTATGGTACGTTCATAACGAATAATCCATTTAAAGTCTTATCCGTGGCAAAAAATTAAAGATTTTAATTCGCATATCATAATTATAGTCGGAAAAGATGAATGATTTGTGGCTATTTAACCGTGTCTTAAACCGTCATTTTTCACAGGCGAGAAGCGACATTGGAGCCAAACTGTCGGAAGGCATGGCGACAAAAATGGGATGAATTGTTTCGTTTGAACCCTTTTGTTGAGATTTCTTGGGCAAATTCATTAGCACCTTTTTAGCCTCAAAATTATTTCAAAAAAGCAAAAATTATCATTTAGCAGACTTCACACCACCCCCACCGCCACCAACAATCACCATTTCAATTTAAAAGCTCAATATTACAAACACGTTAGTTTACACTTTTTTGGGACGGCAAGACGCCCTAACGAAAATAAAAAGTTGATTTTAAAATCTAATATTATTTTTTGAAGACTTATTATAGCGCAATTTCAGAATTTGAGGTCTGGTTTAGAATAAATGTTTATACGTAACATTTTCAGCGGGCTAAAAGCCAGTAAATTATGAACTATTTTCTAGTTTCTCTGGGATAAGTATACTAATCAGTTATTTATCCGGCACATTCAGGTAGAAAAATTAGTTTTCTTGCATTTAAGAAAAAATAACCATATTAAACCGTCCCGTTTTGTATCTGAAACTGTCCACCTTTGTCTAAGACCTCCACTTTCATTCGTGATGAAAACAAGTGATGATAACGCTAATTTTCATGGACTATAATGGGGAAACTGGTTGGTTTTTCGTCTGACCACTTTATAATTCGGGCTTCCATTTGAACTTAATCATTAGCGATTAATTTTCGCACCTCCCTTTAATGAATTTGGGAGGATCTCTCCCACAAACGAGATCGTCTCATTCGGCTTTCCAGCGCGGCTTTTCAAGGCAAAATATTCTTGATTTGTGGTTATGAATTTCGTCAAAATTCATGCTGAAGAGCTAGTCGGGCTTGGCGGGATACATCATTGGGTTAGGAGTAAGAAAAAAACGCAGAAAAGGATGAAAGATCAAGAATTATGGTCATCCACTGATTGCATATATTTTCACACATTCGGTACATATTGTTGGTGTTTGCGGTTTAAAACTTTACCACCACCTAACCACCAAAAAAGACGTTCCAGATAGAGTATTCACACCAAAAATTTGGAAATTGTAAAACATTGAAACATTCTAAAGATCCCCAATTCGAAGGTCAAAAAAACATTAAACATATTTTTGTTGCATTTTGTGTTGCATCTTTGTGTGAACAAACGAAATCGTCAATGCGATTTCGGGAGATGAAGAAATTTTTGTGACGATTACTTTCCTAATGTCATCAAAATTTCCCTAATTTGACCAAACAGCTGCTCATTACGATCTTGACAAGAATTTGAATTGAAATTTTAAAATTAACATGAAAATCTTCAACCGGAAGTAGTATTAAGTACCTGAAGAGACCTTATCAAATAAAATCTGTCACAAGATAGTAATTATCTCAAATGAATTTGGCCCTAGTCGTCAAATCTTATGATTATCATTTGTTTTACCACGGATTTGAACCGCCAGGTGCCTTTTGAAATGAAAACATGCTCTGCCAATTTTCACAAGTGTGAATTTTCATGAATTTTCATCCCCCACATCGCTCGGCACCGCATGATACCATCCAACTTTTTTTCGCACCAGTCCATCCCCTTGTCTTACCAGCGATCACAACCGCCATCTGATTAGTGAATTCATACAAAAAGGTCACAAATCAGACCAGTTTTTGATTTTCTGTCACCAAACCACTGTCACTGATATTGTCATCATGTCACTCCGTCACAAGTTTAGATAAATGTAACCAGGAAACGTATGCAGGTCCTTACTTATCAATTATATTAAATTTTGGATGACGGGAAATGTGTCGTAGGGGCTCTAATTGACACAAATGACGTCGTAATTATGTTAAATTTGTGTTATACTTGCCAAGTAGGATTAGATTTCGACCCTTACGGGTACCATTCTAGGTTAAGGGTACTTATACCAGCAAAATTAGTAAATAACACTCGGATTAACCAATCGAAAAGTGAAAACCACCAAATGACAAATAAAAACTTTGCCCTTCCTCATCATCCAGATTAGTAAATCACCGCCAACGGGGTTCTAAACGCCCGATTTTTGTCTTTTTCACACATCGAAAAAACGTTTCAATGCTGAATCTGGAAACATTCCCAATCAATGAGTGTTTCGTACTTTTAAATCAGAAGTCCAGTCTTATTTCGGATTTCGATAGAGAATTTGAAAAATTTTGCCCGACGATGCCCTTCCACGCAAAGATTTTGATTCCTTTCTACTATTCGTAAATTCTAGAGTTCAGGGAAGTTGTTGGTATCATTTTTATCATTTTTAATTCCACACAATTTGAGTCATTTACTTTACAATATTTTAACAGTCACAATACGAAGTCGTTATTTTTAACCAAATGACCCTTAACACTCACAATACGAACTGGTTATTTTTAACCACCTTGACTTAAAGAGTCTTAAAAGGGTTTTTTATGGTGAAACCGGTACTTTTATGGTAAGTTCATTTTTTTGGTCATTTAAGGGTCATTTGGTTAAAAATAACCACTTCGTATTGTGACTGTTAAAATATTGATTCGTTTGGAATTTCGAAAAATTCCCAGAATTGAGCCTACTTATTTGTTTTTCTGTCTAAGCGTCATACAGACCCAAAAATGCGAACAAATGTACTAAGCGTAAAAAAAAGTGCATTCTTAAGAGATCTGCAAATCGAAATTTGTCACGTGTCCAAACCATAATTTGATTGAACTTTAATAGGATTAAGAATTTGGTATATCGCGATGAAAATATCTTAAAATTAGGTGATGCATTTCCGAGTGATACGGTGGCCACCCCAGCGGTTCTAATTTTAGTTCCTTATTGTTCCATTTTAATGTTTATACGACATATTCTCGTGTTTAATTTGTTCTAATTCAATTGTTGGATACTTTATCGTTTATTCCTATACTGAGAACCTTCACTAATCGAATTGTCAACACACTTATTGACATCATAAGTTATGATTCATAACTCAAAGGAAGTAAAAACTAAAACTCTCACCACCTTTTTATATTGACAAAATCTCATTGACATTCATTTCTTGAAACCTATCTCTAGTTCGGAGCATAAATGGTGTTTCATAATGAGTTGCAAATGAGGTCAAAAAACAGCGAAACAAAAATCTCTCATCTGGCTTGAAATTTATGACCCACGTTTTCGGTAGGTCATTTTCCAGCGCACAGTATCGACTGATCATTAGGCCAATTAAAAAATATTTCTGCAAATAAACGCAACATTTTCGATAATTATCAATAAATTTATATTCATGATTTCCTTCTTCGAGACAGTTAAATGATATAAATAAAGAGTCTGCTAGTTACAGTGTGCTTTTAATGGCCATTTGACCATATTTCTTGGCAGCCTACGCACCGATTATCAAAATCATGTGACCTTGGATTCTAGACTCGAATATCCAAAGATTCAATATGACTCTTTAGATTACTGGAGCAGCAATTTTTAAACACAATGCGAACCGACCAATGAGAAGGCAGTATTTGGCCAATGATGGCCAATCATAAAAGGTTTAATTTGAAGAGAGGGAATAATAGCATCACCTGATGGTCATAAATGGCCACCTAGTGTCTGAACTTACAAAAGAAGGCAGTAAATATGAAGCTTAGCTCAGGGATCGGGGCCCAACTGGAGTACGATCTTTCAGTATTCAATCTTACGGACATTAGTCTGAGCTTTGACTTTCTGAATGATCAAATGAATTCGATCTTTCTGAGTGATTATCACTTTTCGATTTTGGTGAGTCCATTGACTGGTCTGCCTCTGATCGAAGACTCAAATCTTCCCCAATCAGCATCGATTCGACACCTTGAGGTGTTGCACTACTTGCAGTAGGTGACGAAGGTGGTGCTTCTTTCGTTCGCGAGATAAGATCGGTTATCATGAACGAGCGTGGGCGGTGGTTGCCTAAATTGCGGAGGTAATGAATAATTCAGAAAGAAATCCAGGGCGTTGAGAACCAGCTTGCTAACCATTCGAATAAGATTCGAATGAAAGGCCGATTTTCGACGTCCAAGGGATTGAAGATAATAATCACCTGACTGATATCCAGGACTCTGTAGGCAAAGTCCTGGTAGTCGTTGGGTAACCACCGAGGGAGAGACCAATTCGTCAAAATTGTGTTGACGATAGATCTAAACACCATAAATATATATCACCAAATTTTATAGCGCCACCAAGTGACATTGTTTATCACTTGATGATTCTGGATGAATTACCTCTGATTTTAGGCCCGATTTCGATGGATCAGGTGATGTTTTAGTCGAATCAGACTTTGAAGATGAAGAAGCATTAGTATTTGGGCAACTGGGCACCGTTTGATCTGATTCCTCTAAAATCGGTGGAGGGCGCCTCTTGTGGACAACCAAATTAATTGCACCACAATCTGATATTTTAGGTGATTGAGATCGTGAGTTTGGTGTTGTACTTTGCCGTTTTCGTTCGTTTGACCCTTCTGATGACGAAGTTTGGCTAAAAAGTTCAAATTAAGCCCAAGGCAAATCATATAAATCAGTTTAGTTATTTTCAAGTGAAAATAAAGGTCCTTTGTGGTTATGATAATGATAGACTCGACCTTTCAAAGCGTCATATTGAGTCATAAATAATGAATCATTATTTACCTTGAGCGTTTTCTATTTGGCACAGGCAGTAAACGTATTGGAGGGGTTGTATTATTTTGATCTGAGGTATTAAACTGCGAGGTAATAACGTGTTTCTCTGATTCTTTTGATTCAGCTGTGTCAGGTCGACTCTGATCATCACCTCCATTTTGATCAACTTCTCCAATTTGATCTTCTTCATCAGTATCTTTCGATGTTGAAGCATTAATACCACCCGATCCACCAGATCGAGGATGAAATGAATAATTTGAATGACGTTGATATTGTCGAATATGTTCTGGATCGAATGAAAATGATGGTATTCCAGCTTTTTGTCCCATTAGACCAGGGGCTGTCATTGGATTATGTGGTGAAAATGGTGTATAGCCACCTAGTGGCAATCCTGGTGATGGCTGATATGTTGGTGTTGTCGGTAATGAATAATTGAAACGGGATAATGGGGACATTAAAGGAATTCGGGGTGATATTGGCAACATTGGAGAAACTAAATAATTACGATTAATTCTTAGATTAAGGATACCGTGCCCATAATTTGTCGATTAAAATAATTACCGTGCGGTTGACAATGTTGTGGTTCGTATGGATCTGGAGGCATTTGACCTGTAAACGCGTTTTATAAGGCTCAAATATAACCAACAAATACTACTACAATACGTGCTTCGATCGGATGCCCCATTACGATTCGTAACAGAATTTTTACCGAGCAATACGAATCGAACAAAAACTAATACGAACATTGACATACACGGAATGATTACAATTCTATTAAAGGACAACTAAAAAGCCAATACAACATAAACTTACCAGGTAGATTTGCAACTCTTGCAGCTAATATTCGTGTTGCTTGTGCTGCAAGCAGCTGTTGACCGGCAGCTGTTTGATATGCTGATCCATAAGGATGAAAGGCTGCCAATGGTGATTTTAGTGGACCCGGAATTCCACCCGAAGGTCGAGTTGAACTTGAATCATCATCATTATTTCGATCAGGACCATTTGAATTACTATTTGGTGGCAAATACGGTGAGTTCATTGGTGATGAATCATCACGGTCTATCAAACCGGCAGCCGCTCCATATGGAGATAGCTCACGAAAATTGAAACGATATGTGAACCGTTTTCCCTAAAATATAATTTAGAAACTAGTAATTTAACGTAACATGGATTATGCGTAGGTGTATATCGTTTATGAAACCTAAAATGTATTTTCGTCAACTGAACTATATCGGGGATTACCTTTGTTTTGTATAAGATACGTTTATTGTAATAGTATCGAAGTGCTCGTGAAAGTTTGTCGTAGTTCATATGTGGTTTACACTTTCTTTGACCCCACAGTCTGGCTACCTCATCTGGATCTTTAATTACGAATTCGCCATGTTCACCCTTAAAAATAAGTTTAAAATCGGTATACGAAAATAGATGCACACTTCCCAACGTGATTTTAGAGGGGTGATAAATGATGCAGCGTTAAGAATAAGTGGCTTGGTTAATATTTGAGTGTTTCCTACTGGCCGGATATATTTCACTCACTGCCACGTGGCCATTTAATATTAATCGGTTTTTGGAAATGAAATCGGGTCTAAAACTAGAAGTGTATCCTTAAAACGCACCTTATACGTCTCCTTGAAATAGGTGATTTACGGAAATGGCGAAAAAAGTGGCGAAAATGAAATTTTCTGGTGATTAGCGAGGGGATAGGGGCATATTATAGATGCTTTTTCACACGATTTCAATATGGAAATTATATTCTCATTTTGTATTTTTGACGTTTTTAGAAATGCGTTTGCCAAAATACCCTAAAAAGAGTGAACTTTGAATTTTTTTGATGAAAATTTTATCAAATCTAGCTAATCAAGTGCTTTTTCCTAGATACTTAAGTATTCAAAAATTTAACTGTCGTTTCGACAATTTACGGAATTCACGCTTACCATAAACGACCACGGTAATTTAAAAGGGTGATGATTCTATTGATATGGCTAATAGAGTTTTTGGTTAATACAAAAGTACAGGTGGGTACCTAAACCAACGATACGAGCAATTATAGAAATCATAATCGCGAGTCATTATCTGGATCAAGTCGATCAAACCTGGAAAAGGAGAGATCATTTCATATTTTTCTTCTAATCATTTTAGGCCTATTTTAAGCCGTCGTGACACCATTGGGGGTTAACGCAAGAAAAGCTGACTAAGGTGGTAAGTCAACCGTGGCCATAAAAGTAGGATTTGTCACCAAATTTAATATAAGTAAGTACCAACCCGACTTTGATCGATAAAGGATACGATATGCTAGATTGCAAAAGTTATTATTGGCACACGCAATAAGAGTATTAAAAAATTTGTGGCCAAAAATCACAAAAAAATATTTAAGCTATTTTTATTGATTAATCTTAATTATCTTTAACTGGTGAACCGATATATATCCATTTATAAGGTATAAAATTTTTCGAATTTCCTTCAATTTTTGAGGCCAAAATTGTAGCCGAAGGAATTCATCTTATTACGTTTTTAGGAATTTTGTTTGAAGAAAAATTAAGGAATATTTTTTGGCAATTTTTGTAAATTGAAAAATTAAGGAGCTCGAATTAAAAGTAATGAGATGATGGCATGTTTGGTACATAGGATGGTACATGTTCGAGATGCACATCCTTGATCACGACCGGACGTTGTGCGATTTTTGGTGCTAAAAATTTAAAATTCCATTTGAATTGATCCCAAATACCTTGATGATTCAAAATCTGAATTTCTAGCTCCCCGGAAGTGGTTCACTTGAGTCTGAATCATCAGGGGTATTTGCATCTAGATTAAGGGTACCCAGTTTAGTACTCAAGTGGCCAAAACCTAACAAAACCAAAAAAGTGAAACGACAAAACATAACATGTGTTTACTACACTCTAACTAGACTGCTTTTGTTGCGAATTAGCAATAATGTTTACTTTGAAATGTTCGTTGAGAAGTTAAAATGGGGTTTAAGGAAAATATACCCGGTTGAGATGAGTAAAGTATCCTTAATCCCTCTATTACTATTGACTTACCGTTTGTTGACCCTGCCAAGATATCACATCACCATATTTAGGAGTATTGAGTAGTTCTAGAATGAATTGCCAAAGTTGAACTTGACGGCTACCAGGGGCAGACTCGGATTTCATCAGAGCCCATTCTGGAACATTGGATGGCGAATTTGCTTAAAAATATATTAAAGTACTGATTATATATATATATCTGATGGTATTATCATACCGTCATAAATTCATTATTTCCACCCGGTTTAAAAAAATGAAAAAGTCGAAACAGCGGAAATTTTATTAGAACGGATTCAAAAAACCATTCTGCCGACTCATTATATCATTGAATGCTTCGGGTAACATTTTCGAGCCGGAAGAGGAAATTACAACTTAGATGCAGACTATCTGACTTCATACCAACAACCTAATAGTAGACTCTGGGTCATTTCCCAGACCATAAGGTGCTCGGCCATCCCTTAACTTTTAGGATTTTTCCATCGATTTGATATAACTAATATAATTATTATTCCAAATTATATGGTTAGTTTTGAAATGTATTAGTTGTAGTATTACACTTAGAATTTTAGTTTTGCTGTAGGGGCAATTAATAAATTTGAACCGGAAGTCAAAATGCAGACAGTATGACGACTGTATCGGAAGACTTTTAGTAGCCAAATGTAATTCGATGCATTTGATTCAGATCATGTGATCTCGTTTAGATCTGTACATGTAGACTAACTGGGAGATTTTCATTTAGACTTTGTGACTCCTTAGGTAAGCCCTAGAAATAAATTTCAATGAATGCCATATTACTGTTCATACTAGGATATCCAAGTTAAACATGTGAAGATGTTAGGGTGAACAGCTGGTCAATTGTTTTGTATATTTAAAGGGCTTCTTCCATTGGATCTAAGGGTCCTTTGAATCTTTTTAGGAATGTTTAAGGGTGAGGCATTATTAAAAAAAGACGACCACTTTCAGATTCAGTGTATATTCTAATCACTGCATTTTTAAGTGGTCAATAAAGGGGCACAAGTGCCTAATAATTGGATATTAAGTCAGTTCTAGTACATTATTAAGTATATACGGGTAACCTTCAAAGATGACACCCGATGTATTCTTAGCTGGAGTTATTTAGGGTGATTATCGTGGATTTTCCGCAATTTCCGCCAAACTAAGATGGCTTAAATTATTGAAATTATTTGATAGTTAAAAGTGTTTTTTGTTTCGAGGCTACATATGATACACACGTTTGGATCAGAGGGTTGTAGTCACATGACATCAGTCAGTGTCAGGATGAACAAACACGAGAGAACATAAAAACACCAGGTGGATGTCCTTAGCTCACGAAATATTTTGACAAAAAAGAAAAAGTACTTTTCTGTACTCTGAATTCACGCTTGCATCCTTGAAATAAACATTCAAAACAGCCTGTTCCGCATGATTAACAAACGCCCGGAACAAAAATTATATGCTAACCATATGGTTTGTACAATATAATATTACTCTGATGAAAAAATATTTCTATGAGTCCTATTACGCGATCTGTATGTTCTAGATATAGTTAGAACTGTCAGTCGGATATCAGCAATTATTCGGACAATTATCGGTACCATTTCAACTTTCACATTCAATTATATCCAGAATCTAACTGTTATATCTGTAGAAAAACCTTACATAAGTTACATGGTAGGGATAAAGGATTCTCATGGTTTTGGTAAGATTTTGGAACTAATGTCTAAGAGAGCTTTGAAGGCTCATTCGGCTCATCTGAATTGGGGCCATTTATGAAACGAATTACAATCGTCTATCCGAAAAATAGGCAGTTAAATATGTGCCGAAATTGATCAATCGAATGGCTGTTGACGGTAAGCATTCGCTTGTATATCCGTCTAAATGATCAGTTTGGCCAAGTTAGTTGGACGAGCGTGTTAACTACACAGTGCGATTATAAATAGGTGGAGGTGATTTATTATGCGCCAAGAATTTTGAAATTAACAGGTTTCAACATTCCAAATCACTTTCCGTTAAAATCCTTACAAAATCGTCTCCTTGTCGATTTAGTGCCGAAAATACCAAAAAACTCATTGTTAAAATATACGAATTAGAAGTAAAATGGGTGTTTCCGTGTTGGAGTATACACCCCGAAAGGGTATTAAACGATTGGAGGAGGTGTTACCGAAATTATACTTATTAAAAATCATGTCAACTAAATCCTTTGATCTAAATTATTCAATTTCTTTCCTAATCCTAATGTTTTTATCCCCAATTTGTTCAAACTCGTATATTTTAGATCAAAAACGACGTTTAAAATACAATTTTCAAATGCGCTATTTACAAAATGAACTGAAAATATACATGCTTCTGTCGCATGTGTCCATTTATAGAGCCATTTTAAGAAACAAAAAGATTACTTTTGAAGAAAAATAAATAAAGAACAAAATGATTTGATAGGCTTACTGTACTCAGTCGGGTCAGCATTTAATCGAGGGTCTAAATCGATAGTTGACAAAGTGATTCAAGTCAGAAAATATATTTTTATCACCTGGAAGGAATTATTGTTCTGGCCCCCGAACTAAGCGGATATCACTTTGTAAAATTTCTATTTTTTCACCACCTCCCCTGATGACAGATTTTACCGGTTGGTGTTTGGCAATACTATTCTATCTAGCATCACACAAAATTAAAGAATGTGAAAACTTTAGCCTGAATTCTGTGGACAACTATGGAATAACTGTATATCTTATAGCCTTAGGGAGTTAATTTTACGCTTGATGAATTCATAAAAAACTACATGGTTAGGTCCTATAGGAAATCATAAGCGGCAAGTTAAAAGCGCGACTTTGGGACGGTCATTTTGGCGACATGAGCGTGAAATTCGTGACCATTTCATGAAAAGTCTTGTAAAAGTAAAAAAAAATCCTTCTGGAAGTGAAAATGCAGTCGGCGCCATTTGGACGCGAAATCGGCCTTTCTGTCAAATCGGAAAGAATTCAATTCTCACCTTAATTCTATCACCTACCTCTCTAACCGGAATAAGGGGGTAGGTGACAGAAATAAGCTATTAAGTCATCAGGTAAACTGTCAGGTTTATGATTCAATTATAATCTGTAATTAAGCTTTGTTTAGTAGTATTGTGTGTATTATAATAGTATGAAATGGTACTTTTTGTGACTCCCTGTAATAATTATGGCTTAATCCAGCGTATCCAAGGTCAGGCGATCGGCCCGAATGAGGCCTGCCGAGTTTATATTAAATGTTATGGTGTTTATTAATTTGACACTTGGTGATTTAGTTGCAGCGTCGGAAATTATATTTTCTTATTTGAAACCGGGGAGGAGCGAAGAGAAATAAACATTTTCCGGGATTTTCGAGTGGAAAGACCAAGTACTTCTTAATTCTAGGGTTTTAGTCCATTTTAAAATAACAATCTAGTTGAAATATTCACACATACCAACGAGTATACCCTTAATTTCAACCAATCACGAGCTTAGTTAATACCGTGATTTAAGGGTATGATAAAATGGCAAAAAAGCTTCGATTGCAAAAATTTTATTAGACTACTTTTTCGGTATTTGTTTTTTCGGGGGTCAGGACAATTAGTAAAACGCTGTTTATTTGACAAAATCCAGTTTTTATGACTACTACGACATTTTTTATTATTATATGGTGCATTATTTGACATTTAGGGTGAATTTTGAAGAAAAAAGGCCCATTTTCCTCATATTATCACATGGCAGTAGGGGATGAGGTCTAGTTTATTTCGATAACAAATATGGATTGAATAAGGTTAATTTCATTAAAATAACTGCTCTAAATCGATGTTTTGTGATTCATCCCAAAATCCATCAGGACCCGCATAGATTGCATAATAGACACATGTCTGTGTTTATCTCCCCAGTTTTAAACCTTTGATAAACAGATCATACATATAGAGGTACAAGATTAAAGTGGATCTATGATACCCCTATGAATAGCCAACCGGTAAAAATATTTGAACAGACCTTCTTAAACATTGAATATATTTAAGATAATTTGATATACTCACATTATCTGAGTCATATATATATTTTTGAAATCCAAGCCAATGCTTGGGTATCCTTAATAATTGTTAACTGGGATGCAGTTTATGTTGGGATTAATTTGATCGACGTCCGACATTAGCGACAACCATTTAGTAATTATTCGATTTCAAAGGCTGCTCCGATCCTGTTAAGTGTAGCCGTTCTCGTGAAATCACTTTTCTTTTTGATTTATGGTGCCCATCAATCAATGAAATATCAAGCGTGCGGATAGGCGCAAATGTGTTTATGGATTTCCGGATTGTAATTGCTAGTTAACATTTAATCGAATACATACTAAAGGGGGTACGATATTAGACTCCAATGATTCAGGAATTAATCTTTCAAAACCTTCGAATATTTTGTGGCGGTTTTTATTAAAATGTAGTTATACAAATCTTCAATTTAAGTTCAATTTAATTATTTGAATCATTCGTTACCAGTGGTTATTATGGTAGCTGTGGTAATACGTGGTGAAAACCTGGTTATTTGATGGCAAACGTGGTAAAATTACAGTAGAAACTTGGCCAAAGTAAGAAAAAGCGGTCATAGATTGGCAAATAGTAAAAAAGTTTGTAAATTGTCCTCAAAAGTATTTTGAAGAGATTATTTCAGCTTTAAAAAACGAGAATGTTTAATCGAGAATATGATTTTTACGACCAATTGTGACTCTATTCTTATAATTCTCTCAGCTGTATCTATAGAGGGTGACAAATTTAAAAAAATTACTTAGGAATAATACTCAAGAAAATCTCAGAAAAAAATTAAGGAAAAGTTCGTCAAAAATGTTTTGAGATCTATAAATAACAATTTTCTGTCGATTTTCCGCTTTGATTCACTTTCAACAGATGTTCTAATTCCCCATTTTTTAATACCGGGTGGATCTGACTTTTCAGCATTTAAGAACCGGAAATAATAAAACGAACTTACAATCAAGGGTAGCAAGATCACGTGACGAATCGGTATTCGTATTTGTATTTGGTCTCCATAAGTTATTTAAGGTTGAACTTCCAGTATCTATTGTTTCAATTCTTTCCATAGCGACTGCTCCACCGCCAATTGCAGCCTGGACCATTGCCGTTGGCGAACCGATTGAGCTGCGAACAAATAGGCCAGGGCGAACGGTCGTATTTTCACCAGAACAACCACCGCCAGTATGATTGTGTTCTGTTTCGCTTTGTTCACTGTCCAACTCTAAAAATAGACTGTCATCAATGGTCATGGGAGGATACCCCCATACACTGTACATAACAGGAATGCTCTTGACGATGCTGTCTATAGGGGGTGACACATAAGATTCTGAAGAAACTGTAACAGTATGATGTATAACTTATACAGAATAAGTTATACCCTCTATCCTTAAAATTGAGTTCGGAGATTTTATTTTGACTAGTTTAAGCCTTTGATGATATGGCCCTGGCAAAGTTACAGTTAGTTGCTTGGGAACAAAGGGACACATTCTTATGAAACATGTTTGATAAGGATAACCTGGCTATAAAATATGGATATGCTGCCCAAAATATGCATTGAGATACTTTTACTAAACCATATGTACACTGTAATTTTTAATATTCGTTTTGATATCAAAGAAGCGTTACATCACGATTATTATGTCATAATGTATGAATCATATGATAGTAAATTTATAACCGATAAGTGAAGATCTCTGCGGATTTTACGGAAACTAATTTTCATTAATAGAATATTCAGTCAATGACGTCATATAAATGACGTCATAACAGGTAAGTAACCGGTTTTAACCCGCTTATTTTCATCTCGATCGCCACAAATAATTTGGAATAAATATTTAATCTCTTATCCATGTATTTGTCTTTTTCATAATATTCTCATTATCATAAAAAAATGTGTGGGCGTTCATTGAACTTGATTTTCTTATAATATCGATTTTAGCCTTCGAGATCTTCTTCAAACAAATTTATGATTCTGTAACTGACGGACGGATAATTTTACGGAAATAACGGACTGACTCAAACTCGAACAAAAAATCAAATGTCGATTTCGTCACGATCACTCCGCTGAGGGTAGTGAAATCGATTTTAAAGAAATTCGACCGGAAGGAGCTCCCGAAAATGTACGCTTCAGTGGCTTCCATAAGGAAAGGATGATCAAAAAGGGGGATGATCAACGCATTTTTGAGCAAGATTAACTGAAGGTGAATTGACGAGGTGTCGAAATGGTTAAAATGTAAAGACAGGAAGGAAATGCATTCTGCCCCCTGAGTTTTGACCTATCGAAACACCTCAGTAAGTGTTAAGTCTAAAAAGTAGTCAAAAATCGACATTTTTATTGCCAAACTCGGCTGTTCCGATTACCCTACCTAAAAGAGTTAGGATGTCCATATACGTTATGACTTCGGTACTTTTGATTGGTTATGTTAGCTATTAAAAAAGAATGCAGAGTATTTGAGTGAACAAAAAAATTAACGCTAAATTATTATGATAAGCGGGCTCGATTATCACGATACCAAATGGTGTGTGGTGGTGGAGTAGGCGCCTTCAAGTCGCGCCTTAATAAACGAATTTCCCCTTCCGTTTTTGATAAATTGGACGAACATTCATTATCGAAAATGCAACATTTGTCACGAAATTAATCGGAAATCCGCATTAAAATTAATTAAACTCGTTTCATTATTATTATAATAGTTTGAATAGTTTTTAAGGGTAATAAAGTAAAAAGAAACGTGTAGGTTGATGCTAAAAAGTTTTCTTATTCTCATATCTGTGAGAGATTAGCCGGATTTCAATGCCCCTTATTGAGTAATTCATTATTACCACTCACCAGTTTTACAGTTGACAGCTGGAGGTCCCGGAGAACCGGACTCAGCCGTTTTTTCTTGGTCCAGAATTATTTTTTCTTCTCAAATAATTTTTAAAATCTCTAATAGCTTCTTATTTCTCTTCCTCTCTCAATCAAAAGGCCAAAATGGATTACACAAAAAAAAGATCACAAGTTTTTGATTTTGACACAAACTACCTTCTGTTTTGTTATTTTTTCTCTGGTGATTTTTGGCGTGAGTGTGTCGCTCTTTTTTCAGATCTGTTTCTTCTCTCTCATGGAAATATTGCCTTTAGACGGGCCAAGATAGAGCGGAGAGCACATCTCCAGTCTCTCTTCTTTCGCTATCATGCGCTATTGAGCCCAACTCTTTCCGTATCGCACTAGACCCAACTTCCACTTCCACCCTCCACCTCACCCAAATAAGGATACACAAACCGAAAATATAAAAAACGTTTATACAGATTTTTGCATCACAACGAAATTAACAAGTTATCCAACGAATATTGTTCGATCATTTTTGGCATAAAATGACATGAAGTCGTACTTCTTCATCTTGGCACTTTGGAATTTTTGTGAAAAATTAATTAAGATTTAGATGAAAAAGTATAAATATTAATATTTGAACGTAACAAAATTCACTTTCATGTACGTCTGAACCATATTCTTTTCATTTACAACCGTTTAACGCATGATCACCTACATTAGAGGGTACGATCTTCGACAAAATTTCTTGATTTTTTTGAAAACAAGCAATGGATGGTACCCGTAATAAACGGCCGTAAATTTATCATAATTATTGTCGATATTAATTTAGCGAAATCGCCAACATTTTTGAATAATGACGATTAGCTTGACCGCAATATTTTGATAATATAATGATTTAGTGAACTAAAACATTATTTGGTATACATAATTTGATATTACCGTATTTATACCGTATATGTAAAAGTCTACCTCCACCAAACCAACATGTTATAATTTTTTTTAAATGTAAATTAATTCTTCAAAAAAATTGACGCGTTTGAGCTTGAATGATGAAGAATGAAGAATTATTGAAGTTTTGAATTTCTCATAAAACTCAATTACGGAGATCAAATGTGATGAATGATCTCATCGCGCCATAAGTTTCGGTGGGATATCCTTAAATCGCAGAATGCTACATGTAAGGAGTGATGATCTTGAAGAAAACTATATTTCCGGATCTTAAATATTATCGTGGAATTTATCGGACATTTTCTGTTATATTCTTATATAAAAACACATGTTTCACCGGAAATAAACCGGTGGGATTATTAACGTTGGATTGAACAAAATCTGAAATTTTAAATTTTCGGACCGGATTTCCGAAAAGTACCCTCAAAATTAGTCTTATCCGATTTAACATGAACAACATGGGTTTTCTTTCCGCCCAGATGAGCGGACTTCTCGGTTATTGAACAGCCAAAAAAACTGACACGGGCGGATAAGGGTCAAGTGGTCGAAGTTCCTCCCACCGCCCATGGAGTCGACATAATACGTTCCTCTATTGATTATATGACTCATAATATATGAAGCATATTGGTATTATATGAGAGTATATGAGTCATCGGATATTAATCGGGCCTGGTTTAAACTTGTCTTTTTCAGAATTAAAAATTAATTTTCTAAAATCGAATTGAGAATCTTTCTCTCGAGTGAGTCCGGCCGCGTCTCCCCGAGCTAAATATTTAATGCGCTTCAATCAGTGCAATTCTCCCATTATGCATTTCCCAGTAATCAGACGAATTTATAGGGGCAAACGCATTATTAATAGTACAATCAACATACATGTATTCTTCATCTGACCTCGGCATTGACATTTATTAACTTTGTAACTAGTGTATGAATACGAAACTGTTTGACTATATTGAATTTGACAAGATTGACTTCTGGATTAGATTCTGACAATTTGAATTCACAGTTAAATAAAAAAAATCATTCTCATAGTTTCTAAAACTTATACCGATTTCGGGATTCATTTTAACGAACTTTTACCTTATGGTAGTGGTAAAACGAACTTACCGATTTGGTAGTGGCAAATTTCAGTATTCAGTGTACATTTTGAAATTTAAGTATGGTAACGTTGAAGGTTTTTCTGAAATTAAGGCAGACTTGACACTATAAGGTCTCAGGCTTTAGACTATACACAGAACAATCTTGAATCTAGGTATCTATAGAAGGGTGATATGTCACATTAGAGTGGAACACCCGGTCTAAATCTTGCACACATATTAGAGTTGAACACTTTACATGCAGAATCATATGAAAGTGTTTCACTCCAATATGTACAAGCTCAAGACTGGGTGTCCCACTCTAATGTGGCTCCTCTATAACTCAAAGTAATTCTAGATGAAAATAACTAGGCATTATAGACGTTTTATAGACTATACGTCATTTGACTATTAATAGTCTAAAGACTATGGTTGAAGTATATGATGTCTTATTTCCAGTCGAACTTGATTTTTTCGATTTTGGTGCTTTTTCGCACTTGGCTTTAAAATGGGTGGGACGCGTATTCGTCATGTGATGACACCAAATCTCCTTTTCGTTCGGCAAAATCGAGATTTCATTTTCCGGGGATCAGACGGAAATTTAGGCCATCTGGGTTAGACTATCTCATCATATGGCAGAGTAGATTAAATTTCGAACTAAAAAGGATGAAAATGATGGTACCTATTACAACGAACTTCCAAAATAGAATATTCCGGAGCGGAGGGAGGTTAATTTCTCACCTGATCAGGTGCACCTATTATCTGCTTTTCGTAATTTTGTTTTTGTTTTTTATTTAATCGAATTCCGGTTGGCTTGTCAAACTAGGGCGTACAAACCTACATCACTTATCTTTATAGGTTGTACAGATAGATTATAGCATAACCTATGCTGCATAGGTTATAATATAGAATATAATTCTCTAAATTCTCGTGTCTATTATCAGCTTATGTAGGATCAATAACATAAGTATAATAATGCAATAAATTCCGCTAACGAAATTTCACAAAGAAAATTCTATTAAGTGGTCATCCTAAATAGGATTCTAAGCAAGCACAGCACAATTCACAAATAATGTCAAAGCTTTTTTTGTCTTGCTGAGGAAAAGTTGATATTTCTTGGTATTGAGGGGGGGAGTTGAGCTACAACTTCAAAGTATTCGGAATACATAGTATACTGTTTGATATCCAAATTGTGCACGGAACAATATTGTGTTACTATTTTTTCTGGCAACAATATTTAGGCACTGAAGAGTGCCTCGGAATATAATATCAAAGTAGATATGAAAAAGTTATATTAGCTTCAATATGAAAATAAAATAGAAACTGACAAGCTAAATAGAAATCAGTGATTTCAAATCACAATACATAATAAAGGGGGTACGACATAAGAGTGTGTCACGCGAACTAAGCTCAAACACATTGCAGGTTATAATTTTCTGGTGTCAAATGGTCGATGGCTGGTCGCAACCAAATCTCTCAATCAAGACAATGATCTGAGACCCTAAGACTCCATCCGTCCTGAAAACTTCTAGCCATGAATTTTACCATTTGGACGTAATGGAATCACAAAACACAGCTTTATTCTGTGATACAAATTATGTTTATAAACAATTACGGCACGTGTGGAAATCCAAATAAGAACCACAAAACATTAATAAGTCGTTTTCGAGCTATTTTTGTTTCCTTCGGCATGTTTTTTAAGATTGAGAGATGTCTACCTAAAAACTTAAGGCAAGTTTCGTTAAAAAAATATTCTCAAATATTGCGGTTTCAACTGTCGCTTTAGAAAAACATACACTGTATTAACACTGAAATACGAATCGGCAATTTCCAATCTTAATTACAAATAATTATCTGAAAGTTATCCTGAAATATAAAATTTAAATCAATCACAACTTAGATTATCAGCCTTTCAGTTGGTTGAAGATACTGATTATTATAGATTGTATAATAAATATCAACTTTATATTTTAGCAAGCTAACTCAACCGACGAATTTCGGCGGTCTTTGTTCAATTTTAAAGGTTTAGGAAGGTCCAAAGCAAATTATTGCGGACACAGGCGAGCGGCAATCAGTGTTTCGATTGTTTATTTTAATCGGGGTTAGCGAATGTTCGGAAAATCGGGATATGGTTAGGCAGGTGGCTAGAGATCATTCACCTTCATCAGATTTAATTTGTCTCATTCCATAAAAACGAAATAAGTCGCAACAGCATAAATATGTTCAAATCTCATTGACCTCTAGCCGACGTTGTATTCTTTTAATTACGAACATACAGCTGCATCTATGTAAGATCACATGTGTGAGATCTGTATCGTACAAAATCAGGACCAAACATTTCGCCGGAAAATATTATATTAAAATTTTATTTTACTCATTTTTTTTCTTTTGAAGAATCACGGAAAATCGTGAAATATTGTCTCAATTTGTGAATGAGTGAACATATATAAATCACATGGTATAATTTATAGTGCGAAATTTGGTGAAATTTTAGCCACATTTACAAAACGAAATAATTATAATATAAGATAAGTTGTGGTTTGACATTATAATGAGCATCTGTAACCTTCCGAACCCGCCAAATCCATGTTTCCAGACCTGTCCGGTGGGGGATCGCTTGCTCGGTTGGAGCATGGACGACTGCATAATCAACATCAAATTGAAAATTATTCTAAAACCGCCCAAAACAGAGCCAGAAATTATCGTACATTCCACCTGGAGATTATAAACAGCAAAACGTCGAATCCTAAAGTGGTCAAAGTACTTGCCAAACGAAATATAAATCTGGAGTGATTTTCAGCGTTTCTAAAATTAAAACTTCTATCATTGAAAAAATCTACCAGACAGAAATTACCGGTACGTACGAGTCAACGTCAAAACATATCCAGCATATGATTAGATTATCTTTAGGATCTTAAAAGTTATATCTATCTTAATAGTTAACGTCGAAAAGAACCTCGGGCTCATGAACACGCCACATGTTCGAAACGAAAAACTCAGCCGTTCCAAACTGGTCATAAAATCTGCTAGTTGCATTGGGTCGAGCTAAAAGTACCAAGTTATACTTAACAATTTCAGGATCTTTAACGGTATGGATCGTCATGTATAATACAAATTTTGTCAGTGCTGTAAAGTGCTTTGGCAGCACTGCTTTCACATATCATCGTCGATAATACGCTATATAATGATATCGTTTAACCCTATCTATATTTATGGTACAACTCATTTTAATACTTTACCACGTGACGCAACTTACATAAATTAGAATTTAGAAAACGACTAGGAATTCGTTGTTTGGTATATTTATTTGAAAAAAGTGTGAATATTGTATTGTTTAAAACGGAAAATGCTCGAAAAGGCTACTTTGTTAACATGATAAATATTTTCAGATATTTGTTATCCACTTGGAAGCGATCCTACTAAAACTATTTTCGCACTCTTTGTTACCACGACCTGATTTCGTCAAAAGTCACGAGTTGTTCTCTGTCATTTTCATAAAATAGGGTATAATCAGAAAAGCGAGATGCATAAGATAGTGTGAGATTCATGGTGGTGAAAGCGATCGACCAAGAAAGTGGACCTAGCCAAAGCACTGAAATTTGATGCCGAACTTTTATTATTCTTGTAGACAGTCTATTCCATACATATTTACAAAAATATACATGTTGTACTGGTTGAAGTATCACTGTATTCCTTTGAAGTGACAATCTATATACAGCTGAAATGGGAATTTTGGTAGTGTGGTTGCGAATGATTAGGTTTGCGAGCATCAAAAACCCGGTTGAAAATGCAAAACCAAAAAAATAAACATTATTCGCGTTTGAACCTTTGATACTTTTATATTTTAACGACAAATCAAATTATTAAAAATGTAAAACTATCTAACGTCCGATTTCTAACAAGTTTTTCACATTCATCGAGCTTCAAACTAAAATTTTCTCTGGAATAGTTAATATATTACAATTTGTTGCTTCAAAATATAGATTCATATAATATT
Organism: Oikopleura longicauda; assembly: GCA_004367895.1. NCBI lineage: Eukaryota > Metazoa > Chordata > Appendicularia > Copelata > Oikopleuridae > Oikopleura > Oikopleura longicauda. The sequence goes on from SCLD01111494.1 coordinate 55,822, forward strand.
TTAATCAGAGTTGAGCGGTCATGCGAATAGAAATATCTTTTCTACTTTTGGTTTCTGAACTTTGGTCTAGTCCATCTTTGACGTTTCAGACACGAACTAGGACATCAAGCTTGGGTGCTTGTCCGCTCAACTGTGATTATATATAACTATCGACAAGATGGAGCACTCACACTTGGTCCCATTATCAAGCATCTGTGATGTTTTCAAGACAAAATTTGATAAAGATTATGCAACCGATGCAGCATGTAAAGGCACAGTTTAACCTCACTTATACAAACTAATGAGATTTTGTAAAATATTACGATTTTGTGTTGATTAAAACAAATGTACCGGGTAAAAAACTCGAAAAGAAACTTTTCCTCACCAAGAAAGCATTTCAGCATTATTTCGCAAATTAAATGATTCAACTAAGGTAGGTTTTAGCTCAACTAGGCTATATTTTTGGTCAAACTTAGGGCGGCCGGAAAGTAAGGTCATTCGTCCGCAGATTCCCGACAAGTTCTATTTGTAAGCGGCTTGAATTTCGTAAAAAACTTGTAAAAGAAACAATTTGGCGAAAAAGGTGTATGCGAAGATCTGGTAATCTGTGGTGTTAAAAATCATGAACGTATTTCTGATTTGTCTAAATTTAAGGAAAGTGATGGACTAAAATCCTAAATCTTATCTCATAGTTTATGCGTCATCAATCCTGTGATTCGTTATTTGAAATCCCTATAAAAGCTTACAATATTAGGATACGAATTGAATTTTGATGAGACATTTTCATCGGGTATTGTTATTTTTATCAATTTATTATTTGGACTGATGGTTGCCCATCTTATTAAAAAAGGATTTGAAATCTTTACCGATTGGCCAATCGAATCTTTTGAGGCGGAAAGCGAAGGACTGTTTCCATCTTCTTTCCTTCCTTCCACCGGTAAAAAAACGCATGAACCGGTAAAATAAGTGGTTTACTCTGGTGTTTTTTAGTGCGCTAATATTTGGAAATCGTGTAATTGTAATGTTATAAGGGGTGTTTGATTGAAACTGTTATAAGGCGATGAATCTATGGCAGACGAGATTCTGGATGTAGATATAGAGATTGACATGAAGCCGGAAGAAGTGATATCTTCACGGAAGGAATGTAATGAAGACAAACAAAAACCAACCGAAGCGAAATCTATGTCAACATAGTAAAGGGACACAGTTAAATTATTCAAATTATCAACCCACTTTATCTTTTCCGAATCGTAAGTTATGATTACTAAAATTCTCCATTTATCCACGATTACACCCAAATTCTTAGCTGCATAACAAATTTAGTCTAATTTGTGACCCCTATATATTTTCGACGGGAACAGAATTCTTATCTCGTTCGCAATTACCGACGGATCTCTCCTTCAAATATATTTCACATTTAATAAATATAAATCATTTTTAGATAATTATGAGAACGCAAAATGTATTCCGGTCTGATCTGGTATGGAAAATATATCCGACAGCGGAAAATAAATCCTGCTAAATAAACGATAAAATATAAATCTCTTACCATTTTCATTGCATGAATTGCTTCTTTCTAGATTCATCATCATTACATCTAAATTCAATATTATAACAACGGAAACACGGACGCGTCCGCTGGTCCACTGTCCATCTTATGATTAGAGTCTTATATACCTGGTGGATCCCAGTTTCCGTCTATTTCAGCTTTGACAGTTAAATCGGCTACGACATGTCCTCCAAATGATGCACTGTTGATTTCCATAATTCAGTTTCTCTAACAAGTTATTTTTTGTTGAAAGAATTTTTTGAGAAATGAAATGAGTAGGCGGAAATCAGTACCAAAAATTAGGAAATAAAACCAATTTCGGACAAATCTCGAATCAACAAATTAAGAATTTGTGACAAGAAAGTTGGAAACCTACGCAGACAGCGTGACTCAGACCTGTTGCCAAAGATTGGTTTTGTCACAAAAAAAACACAACACTTGCACCAGATCAAAATCCTTCAGTTTCCAAAATGTGGGACCGCTTTTTAAGGATATGCCGTCGCAGCTTATATGGCGAGTCAAAGGGCAATCTGAACGAGTACCAGAGGAAATGAAGTTTTTTTGAATATACATCTATCTTACTGGAATATGTACAGTTGATTGGCTAATGTGCCAAACGTAGACCGGAACTTTCCGAGGTTCTTATTATAAGAGTGCGTTCGACAAGGACCATGAGATCTGATAAAACGCCATTCATCAACGTAGCAACAATATATTGTCGATAATGATTGCGGTTGTAGCCCGCATATCGAATCGATATTTTTTTCGAAACTACTGTATGACAACATGTCGGGCGTACAACCTCTGACTAGGCCTTCGCAGGGCTACCTCGTTTCGCATCGACGTTGTTCCCGTTGTTCTTGGCCGTGCCAAGTTTATTTTAGTCGTTCTCGAGCCAGTAGCTACTTGTTCCTCCTTCTGGTCGTTCGAAAAAGGGTCGTTCCGGAAGCCAGTCGAATTATGACGTCATAATGACGAATCCACACTACCTTTAGTTTTGCTCTAGCATGAGCTCAGAATCCGTAATAAGTAACCAGCCTACAATAGTCTTAAATGCACGCTGCATATTATACGAAAAAATGATTTATGAATTTTAAATATCTTTGTGTATTTACTAAGGAAAAGATTGATTTTTGACAGTTATATAATTTATGACTCCGAAATGTTTGTGTAAGCTGATTGTACGCTGATGATTGAATGTTGAGAACTGTTTGATGAATCGTCTGAATATACGCCAGATTCGTTGGTTGACAACAGTTTACATCGTTTTTGAATTTGTTCGATCGATGGTCCTGCCGGTCGTTTAGTGGATATTTTTCCCGGTCGCTCAGGCCTTCAAATTATCATTTAACTTTTAAGAACATACATAACTTATGTAACATAAGTCACTTACTCTTCGTTTTCGTCTTCATAAAGCAGAAACTCCAACGATGATTGAAAATTCTTCGAAATTTTTTTTGGAATTTTTTTGTATTTGATCTTCAAGGCTTTAATTTTTTCAATTCTTCCTCGAATGAAACGCTTTTATAGGTTTTTGACTAAGTATCGATTTCGCAACTTTATGATTGACTTTGAAGAGAATATTTGAAAACCTGCCTGAGTAAGATCCCACAAAATGTACCGATGACCAAGCAGCATATCTTTGTTTCCGTGATTTACCTACATATACCAAATGTAATTTAAATGTAAATTATATCATATATAATTTATATGATATAATACCAACATTTCCATTGTCGATAAAGTTTTTGAACATTTCAGTATACAAAGCCTCTTCAACTTTGAATTTCTTCCTCAATTCTAGTTTTTCAAAATTCCAAACCAGGCTAAACAGTTTTATTTGTGCTAGCAATGAATACATGTATCCACCGAGTTGACCATGAATGTCTTATAAAATTTACATACCGGCGACATCGTTCTAAGCTGTACCACTCTCGTTCGCTTGGTTCTACAAGATGTTGTATTTGAGATTGAAACTTGGCGAGGAAAAATTTATCAACTGATGTTGAGTCTATCTTGAAGAATTTGATGTAATGCAAAACTCCAATGTAGGATTTTGCGACATTTTCTTTCATATCGGATCGAAATATCCAAGTTTTGAATGCTTAAAATTAATTAAACTTTGAAGTCTTTTAAAAACCTTTAGACATTGATTGGCCTTACCTTTATACTCTTCAGAAAGTAGCCTGCCCTCATTCTGAACTAAATCGTAACATTCATCATATGTCACTTGCCGAACGTATTCTTTTCCGTCAGATTTTGAGACGAATTTTCGTCGGGTTATGCCTGATGTGCGTGCCATTACAGATTTTCTCGAAACTCTCTCTTTATTACTCGGAAATGGACTAGAAAAGGATCTTTGGCTCGAAAACCCAATCGATAATAGCCAATCAGATTGACTGAGAGACAGATGATCAAAATGCCGACTTTGATTTATAAAAAACGATAGCGGAATTATCGCCAACAATTTACCAACACCCACGATTCGTGACAACCCTACTGTAGACCACAGTCTTTTTTCTGGTAGTATATAGTGCAGCAGCGATCTTGAAACCACTGGATTTGGTGATGCGAAAGTCGTTTTTGCAATTTAATTGAATAGAACACGCAAAAACCAAATTTCGTGTCCTAAATTCAAAACCTTCTGCACGCTGTAATTACCTGTAAATACAACCTGTAAGTCTCAGCCTAGTTGAAAATACATAGGTACAATTCAGTGAGGAGGAATTTTCTTAGAATGAATTCAAATTACATATGTGAAATCATTTTTCCTTATTTCGACTACGCTGATTCCTTCTAAAATTTAAATACAAACATTCCCGCAACCTTTACATTTAATGGACTCTATCAACTTGAGAATCGTCGAAAAAAACTTCGTTGGGATCAGGGCTCCGTGAGACGGGACTAGTCGTACTTGGATGGTCCTCGTTCTAATTTTGAAAATTTTGAAACTGTGACAGTCTGTGAGGTCGAGCTTCGAGTACGGGACGAGGACAAATGAATGACTAGGACGGGACGACTGGTCTACAGTGGTGGACATCTATTTCTTAGTAGAATCTTACACCGCCCACGCCTATTTTGAATGTAAACAATAGAGAAGATGAGGATTTCATCTACTAAGAAATGCAGCATTGTCAATGCTGTAATGAGTAGGCAATACATCAGTAATTCAAGCCAATTAAACGCCTTCAATAAAATAGCCAATTAGAAAATAACAGAAATGTTTATTATAAAAATAAATTGTGTAAAATGATAAAATAGTGCTTTTCAGTATTCAATGTGTACATTATTTTCTTGTGCCCATTTTTTGATTGTCAATATCAGGAAATCTACTTCACGGTTATTCGTATTTCGTAACATCAGAATAAGATCGGTCAATGAATCTGAATTTTTCTTTTATTTTGATTTCAATGTTATAAATAATACCTTTTGGCTCCTTGTCTGCAACAACTCTCTGAAACCACCCGATACATGCTCCTCGTTTGCCTTCCCAATACTCTGGATTCGGATCCAAACGTTCTAAAACGTCAAACGCTTTCGCAGCATAATAAAATTGGCCAGTTCTGTAACAATCATTGGCAATCATAGACTGTATATGGTTCAAAACGTCTAATCGTTATCAAAATATATCGGAGCTAACAAATAAAAATAGAACCTCTCCAGTATGGTAAATGTTCCACTATTTGAATCAGTTTTCAAATAATTTTCCCACGCTTGGGTTGGTTTGCCATTCATTATGAAGCATCGTGTGAGCCAGGATATATATGTAAAGTCGGAAAGGATTTTATCGCTTCTAACTTGCAATAGAACCTCTTCTGCTTCTTGCCATTTTCCCTTTTTACCTAGTGCTTGGCCATAATTAAAATTGAATGCATCGTCTGATAAGAAATACGGCTTGATAGAACTCAAATAAAGCATAACGTCATCCCATTGATTCAGAAGAAAGTAACATGATGCCATACCTAGAACGTTTTTTGTAATTTCTTATCATACCACATGGCCCATGTGACATGGGGGAGACATATATGTTTTGTCAAAATTCTGCAGATTTATGTGCTCCCGGGTATAATATGCAAAAGAACTTACATTGCCTGCCAGGAATAGTATCACATTCGGTTGCTGATTGACCAACGACTTGAAAGTATTGCTGAGCCGTTTTTAGATGGTCTTTAGATTGTTCTAAATTGCCTAGTTGTAAATGGATAATTGCTTTGAGTATATATTCCGCAGGTTGGCTCGGTTCAACAGTCTTCATCAGATTTTGGGCTTCGTGGATTTCATTATTTTTTAGGGAATGAATTGTAAGATTCAATCTTGCTTCTGGTAAAACGCCAACTAGTGGCGGGAAAACTTGAAGGGCACCCTCTCCAGCACGAAATACTACTTGATTATGCTTCACAAGTGCTCCAATATTGCCTTGTATATTTTTAATATTTTTGAGTTCTTTTTCTGCACCACGACCATCATACTGGCGGAAATAGTTGCATGCACGAAGATTTAGTGCAGCTGGACTGTCTGGATATTGTTGCAAATACGACGATAAAACTTCCTCTGAAAACAAAATTATATTTTAAACATTAAATCAATAATGTTTACCTGAAACATCATAATAATCAAGTTTATAATAACATAGTGCGATATAGACATTCAATGCCAAATATTTTCTGTTCTTTTTGAATAAGTTCTTATAAATATCTGCCGCCTCTTGATAATGAGCTCTAAGATAGTGCATTGCAGCCAATGCAAGCTGGTCTTCCGTGACGTCATATTCCAACGCTCTATGATGAATCATTAGCTGACTTTCGTCTTGCTGTTTCTGCGCTAAATGAAACTATCAATATTTCAAGAACTGATGGGATGAAGTCTCAAGGCCTTTTTTTATTTAGGAACATAATTATTGAAATTTTCCTGAACTCTATTTTGAAGCGATGAATGAGGTGCACGTTGAATTGTATCCTCGGCTTTTCTATACATTCCAAGATAAAAGTAACAAGCCGCTTTTTTGAGTTAAAAAAATTCATACACCTGCCCTGGGAGACATAAATGTTTTTTAAAAATTCTGCACCACCCACGCATTTTCTCCTTCCTCTTCTTTAAGAAACATTTCTGTTCCGGAGGATAGTATTTTGAGTACCAAATGAAATGAAAAAAAAGTCATAACCCTGACCTAGGTAGCAATACAGAGAAGGATCCGCATCTGATTTTTCAACAAGTTTTTCATAAATTTTCATTGCCTCAGAATAATTCATAAGTCGTATATGTGCCAGTGCTTCCCATTTCTGCTCGATAACATCTGACTTTCCCTTGATTCTTGTTTCAAAGTCAATAAGGGTCAATGCACCATTGTAATCACGGGCAGCGAAAAAGGATTCGACTGTTGGTTTCTCCGTTTCACCTTTTCAATCAGTTAAATCATGACAGTTAAGAAAAAACACTTTTTAAAGTTGGAGTCTTTTTTGGTATACAGAGAAGAACTCAAACTACTTGATTTTCAGGCATGCAAAAAATACAGAGATGACGTCATTGTGATGACTCATACACAATGACTTTTTATCTGATTTGATCTAAGTTCCTTTATCACTTTGCGACTGACCGGAAGCGGGTGACTGTGGAATCGCCGCCTTTTCCCGTGAAAGCAACATTTTCTCTTAATTTTGAATATTGTAAAAATGACTCAATTGATAATTCATTGTTAGGCCCAATCGCTCCCTGATTGGTCATCTCAATAATGCGTGGGTTTCGGCCACTAATAATGAGTCATTTATTTTATTGAGAGAGCGCTTGAGAAATATGGAAGAGAAAAGTTGGCATAGTTCGATGAATGACTCAAGTTCAACAACTAGTGAGCAGACTTTAATGGGAACATCTAGAATAACAAATTATGGATATTTCTCAAAAAAGGGGAAATTTCATCCATGGAACTCACAAGAAAATAGACGAAATTCTCCACTAAAAGATCGGAAAAGTCTTCAAATAGGAAACCGGATCAATCATTTGAATAAAAACCTTCAATATAAATTATATTATATAAGTTAGTAAATAAGATTTAATAATATTTTATCAATATGATCATTCGAATCAAGTTAAAAAAAAGCCAAAACAGCATTTGAATTTACCGGAAAAAACTCGTAGTGTTCTTGCATCGTTAGAACATTTGACCTCTCCAATTGATACGAAACTTAAATCTTCTTCGAAACTAAATCGTTCAAAAGTCGAACGAAATTTACCGCCCGTGGGATGGAGACAAAATACACCAAAAAAATCCCCCGAAATAAATTTCACTTCTAAAACTTTGAATGTAACCTTGGCTGAAGAAAAGGAAATCTATGAGAAGACTGTCGCAAGAATTAAAGCAAAAAACGAAGCAAATAAACCGGTTACTGAAAAGGAAGCTAAAGGAAAGGTTATCTGATTATTATAGAACTGCATTTTCATTTGCTCAGTTCAAAAATCCTAAAAATCCCAGAAATCAGCCTAATTATTAGCCAAAATTTGGCGTTTTCGCTATCCACGTTTTTGCCTTGACAATCGGGTTACTTTGGCCTCATTTGGAATCAGTCGGTTTTTCCTGGGTAATTTGAACTAGAAAGTTAATCTCGAAAGAAAACGAAGCCCCAGCTGAATCCACAAACGAGCCCCACACAGAAATAACATTTACAGATCTGTAAGTTACTATCACGATGTAAAGTAATAACTAAAACGAGTACATACAAACTGATACTTTATATAAATTTTCAAATTTCTTTATATAATAATATCAATATTTATAGTCCTCGGCAAACGTCGACTCCCCAAGTGACAAAAACAGCTGTTTCGATTGAAAAGAAAAAGATTCCGATCGCCCTTAGTGAACCAGAGAATACTATTTTAGAAGAGAAAGAGGATATGTCAACCAGTCAAATAACGTTTAGTTCACAGCGAATGCCTTGGGCTCCAGTTAGGTAAACATAATTATACCAATCGTATACATATATTTACTTGTAAGATAAAGGCTTTATTTAGATATTTGGACGGTGGAGTAAGACAGAGCAAATATGTTCCGTTTTATCGTCCAGCCCAATCGGCAAGATCGAGCCCGAATTTATCTCCAGCTTCAATTGTTTCTAGCTACAACTTTAGTCATCCGAAGAAAAGAAGTGCTGAATCTGAAAGTTCGCCAGACACTTCCACAGAGAGTAAACCAAGGATTGATTTGTCAAATTACTCTTTGCAAAATCCGACATAGGCTATGTGACATAGCTGAAATTTCTCACAAAATAATTCAAAGTTTCATAAATCAAATATAAGCAAAAAGAGATGGAAAGGAACATGGAAGCCAGAAACTTCAACAGAAGATATTATTTATAAGCCAAAATTACCAGAGGGATTTTTTGAATTGCCAAAGAAAGTTGAAAAGCCAAAGTCCGTACCAGAAGTATCCAGACCAATACAAAATATTGACAAGAAAAAAGATGCCGAAAAACCAAAAGAAATTGTTGAGTTGAACCAAGCAGAACGAAGATCAGAAACCGATAGCCCCGTGATCTCATTGGCCGAATTGCCAAAAGTTGATTTATCCAAAACTTCGCCAGTGGTGAAATCACTCACATTTGAATCTAAAGATCTACTGGGTAAAACTGCTCCAAAAATCAGCATATTAGATTCTAAAATTGATAAATCAGCTGCTCCGACATTTTCGTTTGGGTCCGCAAGCACATCAATAGCTCCAACAGAATCAAAGCCCCCATCAATGTTCTCATTTGGAGAGACAAACGCTAATCCTCTACCAAATGCTTCCGAAACTCAAAATTTTTCATTCGGAGCGTCAACGGCTACTGAAACTTCCAGCCATAAAGCTTCGACCACACCTGAAGCACCTTCGTTCTCATTTGGAGCCCCTAAAGCGGATGTCGTTACTATAGATAACAAAAGTGTCGATCAGACTAAAACACCAACCTTTTCATTTGGACAGACTGACAATCAAACAAAATCTTTGGAATCCAAGCCTACTACCTTGGCATCAAATCCATCATTTTCATTTGGTGCGAAGACGACCACGACGACGAATCTCCCCAAACCATCTGAAACACCTCAATTTAGTTTTGGGAATACGCAAAAGAAAGAAACACCATCTTCATTTAGCTTTGGAGCATCACAGCCACCACAAAAGTCAACAACCTCACAATCTATCAACCCACCAGCACCAACATTTAGTTTTGGCCAATCAGAAACCAAGAAAACAGAGCAATCAGCACCAGCAAGTTTTTCTTTTAGCGCAAGCACTAGTAATACCGCAAAGGCAACACCACAGACAACACTGCCATCATCGAATCCGTCATCATTTCCTTTCGGCAATGCCACGCAATCTGAAGCTAATAAATCGAGCTTTAGTTTTGGTGCTCCTCAAAATGAAAATAAACCAGCAAGTTCTGGAGGCACGTTTAGCTTTGGCCAATCAAATTCACACACCACGGTGGTCTCAAATGACCAATCGAAACCATCATTTTCGTTTGGAAACACTGAAAAGAAGGCTGATACATTTTCATTCGGTGCGAGTCAAAATCAAACAGTATCAGCTGGATTCTCGTTTGGTTCTGCTCAAACAGAAACGTCATCAAAATCTTCAATGTTACAGCCAACCAATCAGAGCGCGTCCAATCAAAACTCCATTTTTGGTGCCCCCTCCAATACAACTAAAGCCCCAGGTAATGGAATTTTTGGCAATACTGCAACCACGACGATCAGCAAAAATGGATTTAATTTGATTGACAAGACGAGTGATACGGCTTCATTCAATTTTGGTTCTCAACAGTCTGGCACACAAGCTCCAAATACTGGCAGTGCTTTTGGTAGTTCAAATTCTTCTAGTGGATTCGCATTTGGTGAAACCAAAAAACAATCGGGTGGAATATTTGGTGCCAAACCGACATTGACATCAACTAACTCAGCACCATCGCAGCCAAGTAGCGCAAGTATTTTTGGTGCATCATCAACACCAGCATCAAGCGGCATATTTGGGGCTACACCATCAACCACAGCAGCGGCATCTAGTGGAAGTGGTGGAATATTTGGTGCAACCCCATCGACGGCATCCGGTGGTGGAATGTTTGGAAATTCGGCAGCTTCGTTTAATCCTTCAGCTACAAGCACTCCATTCGGGTTAGTTTCTGGCTATAAATATTTTATTATGATTGATATATTTTTTACCAAATCACATAATATTATTCATAAAAAATATGTGATATAGTTTATATGTAATGACCAATACAGTATTGTCAACAATTATATATTCAGAGGCCCAAGTTCGTCTCAGCCGACGTTTGGATCGCAACCATCTGTGGCCCCCGTTTTCGGTTCACAGCAGAATAGGTTTGTTTCGTCTTCCAAGATATGAAATATTCACATTTTTTTTTCAGTGGACAAAATATATTTGCAGCACCTGGTAGTCAATCTGGTACGCCTATAGCTGGCAGAAGAATAGGAAAATGTCATTAAAATGTTTTCGATGAACAATTAATATATTCCCGATGTACAAAATTAAAATAGCGTCATATCTCAGTAAAAAGGGTTTCTGTCAGTCATTTGACGTATTTTTTGAAGACTATTTTCCCAAGGTCGAACGCCACGTTGATCACAAATGATCTATCTAGTATAAATATAATGACATTTGTACAAAGCAAGGCCTCGTAGAAAAGCGAAAAAGTGAAAAGTCTTCAAGTTCAAGGATAAAACATTGGACTAAAGTCCGACTCTGTAAAAATATTTCCTTAAAATTCACTGCAGTCAGACTGTACTGTCTGTCGACCCGATTTTCGTTAAAATTATTTTGATTTTTTCAGATACACTGAGGAAAGGAATTCAATTCAGTCGAATTACTGAATCGAAAGTAAGTTTTAAAAATCATGAGGTAATTATAATTGACTCTAATCATTACTCACAGGGCATAAATTGACCTAATCAGACGCCTAGGGAGTAATGATTTGTCTATCGTACTGGCCAATATCCTTTTATTCTAGGACGAAAATGAATAAGTTATCAAATACGGTTTTTATAGAAAGTTGTGATGAGCGAGAGGGTTTGATTTGTTGTCGATCCGGACTATTTCCCTTTTTTGACGTTCCACTCGATTCAGATCTAACCCCCCTTTAGCCATTTTCGGAATTATCCAGGCATGTCAGTTGCCTCAAGCCAGCGAGGTTTAACAAAATCATTTAATCAGCTTATATCATTCAAACTTGCATTTATAAAGAGACCTATAAATTATCATTTTTAGCATGCCGAGTTTAAATAGTTCAAAAATTCTTTCTGGTGTTTCTGTTACTTCGAATGGTGCCTCAAGAAAACCATATATCATCGGAATTGTCGGTGGTACAAATTCTGGTAAAACCACCGTATGCAAGAAAATTATTAGAGAGGTAAGACTTCAATCACTGAATCAGGAAAATCCGAAAAAGTGAGCTAATGATGGTTAACATTTACTTTTAGCTGAAAGCAATGAATGACGGACGCTCAATTTCTGTTGCTTCAATATCCCAAGACAGTTTTTATCGAGATCTCAACCCAGAACAAATGATCCTAGCAAAAAAGTCGGAATATAACTTCGATCATCCAGACACCATTGATGATGATGAGATTTTCAGGGAACTAGATTTCCAATTTCGGAATTAATCCGACCATGGATTCAAAAAAAAGTTTCGATTAATATGGGATTTATTGATATCAAGTGAAAAGACTTTTGACTGATTTGGCTAATGGAAAAAGTGGAAAAGTCCCAGAATACGATTTCAAGGTAATTTTTATTAATTTTTTTCAAGTAGATTTGAATTATTGAATTAAGAATCATGGTCGCAATGGTGAATTTGAGCTTGTTCAACCAGCTGAAGTTATTCTGATCGAAGGGATTATGTTGTTTCATTATAAACAAATTCGTGAATTTTGTGATATGAAACTTTTTATTGATTGTGATGCTGATACAAGATTGGCTAGAAGAGTCAAAAGAGACACTGCCGAAAGAGGACGATCCATTGAAAACATTATCAAACAGTATACAGGGTAGTCATGTGACCGACGATTTGTCATTTGACCACATTATTCTAGATTTGTCAAGCCTTCTTATGATGAATATTGCGCTCCAACAAAAAAATACGCTGATATTGTTGTTCCACGTGGTGCCGAAAATGATGTTGCTATCAATTTGATTATTTGTCATATTCAGGTTAAATTAATAATAGTTTTGAATGATACTGACTATATAAATTCAGGACATCCTGAAAAAAAGTGACTCTTTGAAGAAAAATGGTCAAATGAATGGTCATACGAACGGACAAATAGCTACTGCGACAGTTGGTGGCGAAGGTGATCAAAAGAGACCCCACTAAATGATGTAACAAACGCTCTTCAAGCCTTTTAGCCCTTTGTCTCCCCTTTCTAAACAAAATTATGGTGAATGGACCCTTCAATTTTCTACTTCCAACCGAACGATAACCGAATGAATTACCACAATCAGCTTTTTGCGTTACCTTTTGGCGTTTCTTAATTGTTAATGAAATGTTTGTTAATGAATGAACAAATGAACTATTTGTTAACATCTGTTAATACCGTCTGTTCACGAATGATGAATCCGCCTCGGTTAAAATAAACGTTAGAATTATTCACCATGAACCGTGGGAAACATCTTGCCAAATAAATTGCTTTTGAAATATCCATCCACGAGATTATGTTTGAAATAACTTCCATTACGTTTGGACCATAAGGCACTTCTAAAGATATAACGACGTGAACCACCGTCGAGAATTAACACAGTTGTGTATCTTACGATAAAAAAGTGTGTCAAATCTCGCCGACGGTTATTTCAGAAGCGAGATTTTCGTCACTTGACCAAGTAGGCAACGATGTTTCCTAACGTATTTTTTTCATTTGTTGAGCAATAAAGAGAGTATTCATAAATTTCGACATATAAGTCGGATCGTCCACGGTCACCTCAATTTATTTAACTATATGTCATAATGTGGTCAGGTGGTTGACTGAGGCCATTTTAATGGGATTGCACAACTTGCTCCTCATGTACCATCACGTTGTATCGCACCATATTTCGATGGGCGCGTCAGAGTTCAATTTCCTCTTCTGAAAAAAGTTTATTTGAACAATTATGACAAATTGTGAAATCAAGTCCAGCAATGACCAGAAAGATTGAAGTCAATAAAGAATATCCAGACACAAGAAGTATTTGAACTTGTCTGGTCTTGAAGTAACGTTGGTATTTGTAGCAGTCTAGTTTTGAACTTTTGTAGAACAGATTTCGTAACCTGCAGAATTAGTCTTCATACTTGCTGATGGTAAACTGGTGTGATAGTCATTCAAAAAGCACAATTTTCAATGTCATATATTTACAACGTGACCGGGCTCTTTCTAGGACAGTCCTATTTCAGAAAAAAATAAAATTCTATTCTAATAAATAACCATTTTGGAAAACAAATTTGACTGATAAACCAATTCTTGCATAAATGAAAATCATTTCCGTCTTTTTGGTGTCTATCGATCATTAGATTCATATCCCAAGATAGATCTCATTGTCAAATGGACAAAATAAATATTCCGTAAGGAGCACGATTTTCGAGTGTGCCAATCAAAATTTTCGAAAGAAAAACGTTCAAATTGAACGAATTTGAACTCGCGAGGGTAAATTTAGCGACCTTTGATACGTCTTGAGCATAAAAAGATGAGGCTTACTTAAAACGGGTTTGTCATTTAAAAAAATGTAAGTTTTTCTAGTGTGAAATTTTATTCGAGGTTTATTTCTAACGTGATAATAAAATGAAAGGGCACATGTTATGTAGAACATGTTCTGGAGGGAAAGTGCATTCATTTGCGAAGTTTCCCATGAGACATGGTAGCGTAGCTTCTATCAAACCTACAGTTGAAAACAGATCAGAAATCGATTTTCAAGAGAACATATTCAGACAAAACGCTATAAACGATTTACAAAACATCACACAAAGCATCAATTTGTTCGGTATGACATCAGGGATGAGTTCACTTTTCAACCAATCATAATTTTTTCCGCAAAAAACATCCGAAAACTACAAACTAGCATTAGTTATTATTCAATTTGCTCTACCAATATTATAATTGGCAATATTTAAAGCTTGAAATGCAAATTCACTCTTTCCTTCGCACGAAAAGAGTCAGAGAAAAGAAATAGTAAATGCCATCAATTTTGAGACAAATAAGACTAAGCTTGAGACATTTCAACTTAAATAAGCCGTCTAGTTCACTGAAAGCTCCAATCAAAATTGCATTTAATGCAAATCGGGTTATTTTACCCAAAGGATGGAGTGGTCAATTTGCTTTCATTATTCGGTCAAACCAATTAGATCTCTTCGAGATCATCTTCCGAAAGGTTTACCTGATTCAGGGATAATAATACTTTTCTAGAAACATTATGTGAATCATTTATTGCTCAAATATCGTGAATTATTTTCTAATGTAGCCATTTAATTTTATTTAGAAGAGTTGGGAGGACAAGTGCGTCCAAAGGTAGCTAGAAAATAGCCCATGTCCGAGTACAGTCCATCTCATGAGGCTTTGTACTCGTTTCGGACATAGACTACTACACGAATGTCAATGTGCAGGTCCACCCAACTCTGCTTAATAGACCTAAACGATAATGTTTTGCCAAGGTGATATTATACACACTGATATTGAAGTCGAAAATATAGGATTTTGTGAGATATCCGTTGATAACCCAGGGTGACTCATCCCTTGAAAGACTCTGAGTTTACAATAAAAGCTCATCAGATTTGTACCAACTTTTTGGGTTCTGAATGGAGCGACATCGAAAATTTTGAAGTTGAAACTTTGCAAGGGGGACTGACAAACAAGCTTTATCTTTGCCACTTGAAGGAATGTGATGAATTACATAACAAATTTGCATTACATAACACAAAATTAAAATAAATGTTACGCTGTATATAAATAATCATTACCAAAAGCAAAACGGAAAAACTGTTCGTACAGTAGTCTATCGGATTTATGGACTTATCATGGATAACATTGATGCCCAAATAACAGAATCAGTCGTTTTCTCAATTTTAGGCCACAAAAAAGTTGGTCCTCAACTGTTTGGCGTTTTCCCGGGTGGAAGACTTGAAGAATATATCAAAGTGGGTACTGACATAAAAACTCAAAAACCTTTCATTTTGCATACGATTGATTAACCGGTGATTAAGGGAAGTAACTTGGTGACAAGAGACCTTGCAGATCCAGTTGCATCAAGATCGATCGCACGAAATGTTGCCGATTTTCATAAACTGTCAATGCCAGTCGGAAAAGAACCAGTTTTGAAAAAACAACTTCTTGGATACTACGACAAATGTATTGAATTGGGGGTTGACTTAACCAGCTATCAATCCGACATTGACTATGTTTGCAGCCTCATCGAAAATTCCAAATCGCCAATCATGTTTTGGTAAATTCTACAGTCTAACGTCTCACCTGTTATATAGTGCGATCACACATTAAAGTGGAACACTCGGCCTTGAACTTGCACAAATCAGAATGGAACACTTTCATATGATTTTGCATTTTAAGTGTTCCACTCGGTAATGTCTTCAAGTTCAATACTGGGTGTTCAGTAACCAAATTAACATAATTTTAAGTCACAATGATGTTCATGAAGGCAACTGTCTTATTGATCCGAATCAAATGGTTGATGGTAAAAGTAAAATGGAGGCACTGAGACTAATTGATTTTGAATATTCAAATTATGGATATCGGTAAGTATAACATCAATCATAATATATAATTTATATCGTATAATAATAAATATGTGTAGTGGATTCGAATTTGGAAACCACTTCTGTGAATGGATGTTCGACTATACGAATCAAAAGTGGCCTCATTATTACTACAATCCACAACACTGGGCTTCCATGGGTAAGAATTGTTTTTTGTATGTCAGACCTTTGTAAAAAATTCTGTTCTTCAGAGGAAAAACGAAATTTTATCGATGAATATTTAACACAAATGGGGTCAGATATCGTCACAAACCGAGACTTGATTATAAACGAATCTAATGAATTCGCCCTTGTGTCCCATATTTACTGGATGCTCTGGTCTTTCATTCAAAAACGAGTTTCCGATATTGTTTTTGGATATGATGAATATGCAATGGATCGATATGATGCTTACAAAAGATTAAGATCTGAGCTCGAAGCAGATTTTATCAAACAGCGAGATTCAAATAATAACAAACAATAAAAATTGTAGCTTATAGAATTGTGATGCTTTATATTTTCGATGGTTCGAGGCTAATATTTCCGAAGAAAGACACACTTGTGCCAGTTGAAATTCTTGAAATAATCCACCGACCATCAAAAATAGAAATCCTCTTAGATTAACGGATAAGACTGCTTCATATCCTGCCCATGTTCTGCCTAAATGAAAATAAAGCGACGAAATACAATTACACATTTTTCTTCAGTTTCAATGTTTTTTCAATGTTCAATCATCTGAGATGATAAACATTTTATTACACTGATTCGACTTTTAGCGTAACAAAACTGTGCCTCAAATATTTTTGCGCTAAGGGTCGCTCTGCTGGTCTTTCTCCCGTGAGTCTATCCTGGATTTCTCAATTTTTTTCGGTCCTCGTCCAGTCCTGGACCAATCGGTTTTGACCGTGGATCTCTGATTAGCTGAGTTTTGTTGTCTTCTTGAAGACAATAGCGGTTTTTAGTAATTCCAAGTACACTTGAGAAAACCCGGACCGACTCGGAATTCCTACAATTTTAATAAAGAAACCATCAAAATGGCGTTGTAGACTTTCAAAATCCGCCAGTGGCGCTAGAATGCAAATAAGACAAAAATAGCATGTTATTACACAAAAATAAACTCTGGCTATGAGATGGACTACGTGGTTTTAAAATCCGTCGAGCCAGTTTTAGAAATTCTCATTTTAAAAAAAGTTACCTTCATCTCACAACTTTGGCATAAGCGTTTTTAGTTTGAAGATTTGCAAAAACTTTTTAATCCACAGTTTTTTGTGCAAAGTGTTACACCATTGTACCAAATTCTTAGTTTAGATTTTGTCTACAGGTCAATCCTAATCTCTGAAAGTAACCCCCTCTCTGTTAAAACCAATTTTACTCGTATTTTAGATAGTTGATCGAGATTTTACCAAAGACAAAATGATAAAAACTATTCTGTTCTAATATATGAAATATTAATCCATACGAAAAAATAATCCGAGGGGAGTGAAAATTGGCTTTGAACAGAGGGTTACGTTCAGATATTAGGTTCAGAAATTAGGATTGGCCTGTAATAGATATAAAATACACATTAACTATGTCTCGTGTTTTTTCTTCATTTTTGATCGAAAGAGCGATGAAGATTGCGTAGTGATGAGTAATTTATCCACGGAGCTTCAACTCGCATCCATCTAAGCCAATCAGAACACAGAATGGCCTGAAACACGAAGTTTTACTCCATTTTATAAAAAAATAAGGAGCCAGAAGAGAATAAGATTATTCCGATACATTAAAAAAGAGAAAATAGCGGATTTTTTCAAAGATTTTCGAAGACTTTCTCCAGATAGTTTTAGAGGCTTACTATCCCAAATATAACTATTATTTTTTTCGTTACTGTCCTATTTTTTCAAATTTGAAAAGTCGCTCATAATGATTTTTTTCAGACGAATAGGATTCTCTGGCAAAGATGTCAGGCGAACAAATGACATGCAAAGGAACATTGAAGGGCCACAATGGCTGGATTACCCAAATCGCCACCACCCCAGTCTTCCCAGACATGCTCCTCTCTGCCTCACGTGACAAGACTATCATCATGTGGCAATTGACCCGCGATGAAAGGTGATTATCCTAGGATTCATTTTTTCGAATTGACTTTTGTGCGAATAGTATTTTTCAACGATTTTCTTTCAGCCAATATGGTATCCCAAAGAGAAGATTGAACGGACACTCTCACTTTGTCTCTGATGTTGTCATCTCATCCGATGGACAATTCTGTCTTTCCGGCTCATGGGACGGTACCCTCAGACTTTGGGATCTCGCCTCTGGTAACACCACCAGAAGATTCATTGGTCACACCAAGGTTGGTTGATATAAACTTTTAGTAAATATTTATCCTGTTTCCTAACTTTTATCATAAATTCTATATTTAGGACGTTCTCTCCGTCGCTTTCTCCGCTGACAACCGTCAAATTGTCTCCGCTGCCCGTGACCGCACCATCAAATTGTGGAATACTTTGGGTATTTGCAAGTACACCATCCAAGAACAAGGTCACACCGAATGGGTTTCCTGTGTTAGATTCTCTCCATTGGCTCAAAACCCAGTTATTGTTTCATCTGGTTGGGATAAATTGGTCAAGGTCTGGAACCTTTCCAACTGCAAACTCAAGCGTGATTACCACGGACACACCGGCTACTTGAACACCGTTACCGTCTCCCCAGATGGTTCTCTCTGTGCCTCCGGTGGTCGTGATGGAACCGCAAAATTGTGGGATTTGGGCTCCGAAGAGGCCAAGCCACTCCACACTTTGGATTCTGGTGATGAAATCAATGCTCTTTCCTTCTCTCCAAACAGATATTGGCTCTGTGCTGCCGCTGGTGCCATTATCAAGATTTGGGATTTGGAACAAAAAGTCATTGTTGAAGAACTCAAACCAGAAGTCATGGGACACAAGGAAGGCTCCCCACCAGTCTGCACCTCCCTCTGCTGGTCATCTGATGGACAAACCCTCTTCGCTGGATACACTGATAACCTCATCCGTGTCTGGTCACTCTCTGTTCCACGTTCCCTTGCCTAAACGCCGTCCCCTACGGGATAGCAACCTTTCTGTTTGGAAAATAGGGCGACTGGTTTGACGTGTCCGTCATTGACAACTCACTTTGTCAGGCAATACTCTCATAATATAGTCTCCATTATGGATGTCGAAGAGAGCTCCCCGCCTAGTCGTTCTAATAAATGGGAACCACTCAGAATGGTAATAATCTGTTATCTTATTCAGATCTAAAGTCGGATAAAAATGCCAGCACCAGCTCAAGCCGTCCAAGTCTATGGCCGTAAGAAGACCGCTTCTGCTGTCGCCACCTGTAAGGCCGGCAAGGGTCTTATCAAGGTCAATGGTAAACCATTGGAACAAATTGAGCCAAAGGCCCTTCAATTCAAACTCCAAGAGCCACTTCTCATCGTTGGCAAGGAGCGATTCGCCGGTGTCGATATCAGAATCCGCGTAAGCGGTAAGTAAAATGGTTTTTATGTAAAATCCTTCAAATTCGTACATTTGACTAAATTGTGTCTAGGTGGTGGTCGTATTGCTCAAGTCTATGCCATCAGACAGGCTGTTGCCCGTGGTTTGGTCGCATACTACCAAAAGTATGTTGATGAACAGTCAAAGCAGGAAATCAAAGTAAGTTCGAGGCTGAGGCCCCAGTCAGAGGGAGATTCAACTGCATCTCTCCAGTAAGTGGGACAAAGCTGCTCTGGAACCATTTTAATGACCCTAGCCAGAGAGGGTTCGCGACTTCATATGCTACAGCAGAGTTTCTCCGAAACCTGTGGTCACGTGACATAGATTTGTAGCATGTTGAGACGTGAAAATGATTCGTGCAGTGAGACCTCGATTTTTTATTAGCTTCGAGACTAAATGTTCTTCTAGGATATGTTCATCTCATATGACAGAACCCTCCTTGTCTCTGATCCACGCCGAAAGGAATCCAAGAAATTCGGTGGTCCAGGAGCCAGAGCAAGATACCAAAAGTCTTACCGTTAAATACTTATTCACGGTTACGACTTGTCCGAGTTCTACTCGGACAGCTCCTCAAGTGGGAGTACGTCATTTGCCCTGCTATATATTTCTGTTCACATTGTTTATTGCAAATAAATTACGGGAACGAGGAAAACTGCTGTTATAATTCGAGGAATTTAGAATGCTGAATAGAACTATCATTCCTATTAGGAGGTTAGCCAATGTCCGTGGAGCTCTGTTTGTGTGCGATATGCAGGAAAGAACGTCATATTTTGCACGCTGGATAGTTACTATTACACATTGGAGTGAAAAACTCGGTTTGACCCGCATTCGAGTGATTCACTTGTTCATAAAATTATGTTCGGATGTATCACACGCAGGTATGTAGGTTTCTGACAGTTCATCACTCACTTCATCGTGCTTGTAAACATGAGATAAAGTGATTCACTCCAATGCGTGACCCCCATATATAAAACCTAGCGATATCTTTGTGTGGAATTCGACAAAAAGGAATCATTCCGTGGATCGATAAAGTATTTTCCTGAAATAGCAAACTCAACAGCCAACATGGTCGAATTTGCTAAAGTGATGGAATATCCGATAGCGGTTACTGAACAATACTCACGTGGGCTTGGTAAAACTATTCCAGAACTTCAAGCTGCTCATGAATTTGTGCTTTCTGACAAGACTCAATTTTCAATGTTCACACCTGAAGTGAATGATTTTATGGACAAACATAAACCTAGGTTTGAGTCACATTAGCAACTGGCTGAAAAAAATAAAATGTTTTAGTGATGTTTTTATTTGTGGAATTGAGGCACATGCTTGTATTCAATGTACTGTTCAAGATTTGATCGAACGTAACATCAATACACATGTTGTTATAGACGCGGTCAGTGCAGGAAATCAAGTCAATAGATTCTCTGCCTTCCGACACATGGAAAAAATTGGGGCTAATTTGGTCACATCAGGAGCGTTTCAGAGATATTACTCTTTGCAGTATATACTGTATATCATATACAGTATATCATATACTGTATATGATATATCATAGTCTATATGAATCATATTATCTGATTATATTATATTAATCATATCTTTTTAAATAATCGTATACCATCATGAAACTAAAATAGAACAAGTTATTCTCCAGACTATGGCAAATGCAAAGCATCCCAAATTCAAACCAGCTCAAAAGATTCTTATCAAATCCCCAATGATGGATTCTGGTCTCGAATCTTTCTTCTAGACCGATCCTAGATTTTCAGCTTCAACCTTCAGAATCTGGTGCAACCACAGAATGATTCATTCTTTATAATCACTTCAATTCACTTCAAACATTTCAAATTTTTACTTATTTTTCGTCATATTGAAACCGGTCATGTACTCGATATGTCAGTTAATAACCACCCGATCAAGCAAACTCATCATATTCACGTTAAGACTGTGAAATGGTTTTAGCAGATTTAGGGCGTAAATTGACGACGGCCCTACGGTCGCTTGGCAACTCACCCGTCATCAATGAAGAAGTTTTAGAAAGGAACGTTATTTGAGATCTTATTAGAGCATTCAAACAGAGTTATGAAACAAAATTTTCAAATTTCATCAGTTGCCTCAAAGAAGTTTGTCGCGCATTAATGGAAGCAGACGTTAATATAAGATTAGTTAAACAATTGAAAGATGGCGTCAAGGCTCAAATTGATCTTGAAGATATGGGCTCTGGCCTCAACAAGCGAAGAGTTATTCAGACTGCAGTTTATAAAGAACTTGTTAAAATTTGTGATCCTAAAGTAGAAGTCTGGAAGCCTACAAAGGTAAAAAAAACCATTTTATCACATCCCTTATTCGACGAGTTTTAGAAAAAGTCAAATGTCATTATGTTTGTTGGTCTTCAAGGTGCCGGTAAAACTACAACATGTACTAAATTAGCATACTACTATAAGAAAAAGGTAATTCATTTATTTTTTAACGCTTTGAAATCCCGGACGGGTTGCTTTTTTATTTTTCTCGGACTAGAATTTTACATTATTCGTAATAACTTTCAAACCCATACTTTTCAATGCTGTTAGTCGTTTCCTTATACTGTATAAGTTATACGATACATATTTTACGTAACATATACGTCCTCATACATTTAATATGTGACATAATCGCAACAAATTTTTTTTTTCGATTTTGTTCGAATTTTTCCATTAGATTATGCTCGCGGGTGGAAAGATCAAGTATGAACCATAAGCGCACAAAAATCATTTTTCGAGCATTAATAGGGTACTTTATAGCCTAGGATACTATATAGGGGCACTATATAGCCTTTATAATATAGGGGTACTAAATAGGGGCACTATATAGCCTTTATAATATAGGGGTACTAAATAGGGGTACTATATAGGGGTACTATATAAGGGTACTATATAGGGTGCTATATAGAGGTACTATACAGTCTAGGGTACTATACAGTCTAGGGTACTATAAAGGGTACTATACAGTCTAGGGTACTATATAGGGTACTATACAGTCTAGGGTACTATACAGTCTAGGGTACTATATAGGGTACTATAAGGTCTATATAATATAGAGGTACTCAACTGTATAGCCTATAAAGCCTAGGCCCTATCAAGCCCAGGTCTCGTATATGATGTAGGTATATCGCATCTGATACTAGTGAGCATCACACAATCTAATGTTAAAATTCTCAAAAATCTCAAAAAAATTGGTTGCGATTATGACGCGATCAGCCGCCACGTTTCGTGCAGTTATGCATCTTATTTGATTCATTTTTTGGTGCGATTAGCTTACATAATATGTCCCCATGTAAAGTAAGAAATCTTTGTCCTTTATGATGTTATTATAGAACTGGAAAACTTGTCTAATCTGTGCTGATACTTTCCGTGCTGGTGCTTTTGACCAACTTCGACAAAATGCAACAAAAGCGGGAATTCCTTTTTATGGTTCTTATACAGAAGCAGATCCTGCTGTTATAGCATACGAAGGTGTACAGTAAGTACTTTTTAATTTATCATCCAAACAAACCCATGCTTACAAGTCACAACTTATGGCCTTATTTCAATTTTTAGGAAATTCAAAGAAGAAAATTTTGAGATCATTATCGTTGATACTTCTGGTAGACATAAACAAGAAGAAGCTTTATTTGAAGAAATGTTGCAAGTCAATAATGCTTGTAATCCGGACAATAGTATGTAAAACGTCACCCTTATGAATTATTTTTAGCTGAAATATCATATGACAGGGTCATGTGACGAACAATCTGACACTACCCGGGAACTCCTTGAGATTCGAGGCTTGAGTACAAAATATCCCATAATGAGGTTCAAACTTATTTCATGGGAAGTTTCGAAAACTCATCATCTTCACGGAGTACAGCCCAATTATATCATATAATTGATATGTTATGAATAGACTAGATCTATTTATATCTTATTAGGCTATAACTTATCATTAAGGATGTTGTATGGTTATTATTGTTAAAAACCTTTTTTAGTTATATTCGTAATGGACGCATCAATTGGTCAAGCATGTGAAGCCCAAGCACGAGCGTTCAAAGATCAAGTCGACATTGGATCTGTTATCATAACCAAACTTGATTCTCATGCCAAGGGTGGTGGTGCATTATCAGCTGTGGCAGCAACAAAATCACCGATCGTATTCATTGGTACTGGTGAACATATAGACGAGTTGGAGCAATTCGAAACGACAAAGTTTATAAAAAAACTTCTCAATATGGGAGATATCGAAGGTCTCATCGAAAAAGTAAATGACTTGAAACTGGACGAAAATAAGGAACTAGTCGAAAATCTTCAAAAGGGACAGTTCACGCTACGAGACATGTATGAACAATTCCAAAATATTCTTAAAATGGGTCCATTTAATCAGATTATGTCTATGATTCCTGGATTCAATGATTTTATGACCAAAGGATAGTTTACCGCTATAATTTATAGCCTATAAAAATAATTGTGCGCTGCAAATGATTTTATAAAGTTATTTTACTGCTTTTTTGATGTTAAACTAGATAAGGCCACGAACAAGAATCGACAAAACGTCTACGCAAATTAATGACGATTATGGATTCTATGTCGGATAGTGAACTCGATGCACGTGATGGCCATAAACTTTTTAAACAAAATGACGGTAAATATCATTCTGGTAAGTGGGAAACACGTGATATGCTCCGGTGAATTCTTTAACAATTGTCCTTATTTCCAGAGAAATTGCTATGAACGTATTATGAATCATAATTTATGATATAAAACGAGTTATACTGACTCCTTGAGCCATATTATTTTTGGGGCAATTTCCCAGTCGGTGAGCCTGATCGTGATTCTTCTAGATCTTATTTATTTGAGTCTTTATTTCAACAAGATCAAAACTAAAGAGAACTTTAGCTCGAATTCGTCGTGTGTCACGTGGATCGGGAACTTCACCGCGAGATGTTCTCGAACTTATCGAACAATATCAAAAATTTGCCCAAATGGTTAAGAAAATGGGTGGAATGGGGTTGTTCAAAAATGGCGACCTTTCAAAATCGATGAATAATGTTCAAATGGGTAAATTGAATCAGCACATGGCAAAAATGATGGATCCAAGGGTGTTACAGCAAATGGGTGGAATGAAAGGGCTGCAAGATATGATGAAACAGTTCCAAAACTCGGGCGCAGGCGGACCAGGTGGGAAAGGAGGCTTAGGCGGACTACAATTTTGATCAAGCAGGCGAAACTCAGGAATTTGATTGACAAAAATGAAATCAAAAAATGCAACAATCTAATACGATACTTTTGAAAACCATAAATATAAGTAGAACCAAACTAGAAGGATTAAGGAATCATTTCCAGACGTGTTCCATCCGGGAAAAAGCAATTTTCGGGATCCATGAAATCCATCAACCTTTGAAATCTTCAAACCTCTTCATTTTTACTGTTCATTCTTTATGTTTCAAGGGGCGTTATTAATAATATGAGTTTTATGATATAATTAATATGATATAATACGGTATGACTCATACTCTTGAATATAACTGACCCTCGTTGAGCTGAGTTGTAAATTTAGTAACGATTTTTTATTTAGAAAATGACTGATAATCAGCCAATTAGATGGACACCGCTTGAATCTAATCCCGACGTATTTAACTCGTACATGGCAAAATTGGGCGTTCCCGCTACTTGGGTAAGTGCATTTTCCCGGTTATTATGCCTTTATAATAGCCTATTATACATTGAGCATACTTTGAACTTCAAACTTTGAAGCTTCAGACCCAAAACAATGATTAATTTCAGCAATTCAATGATGTCTTTGGATTCGATCCTGAATTGTTGATGATGATTCCACAGCCATGTGCTGCATTTATTTTGCTATTTCCAATAACCGAAAAGACTGAAAAGTTTAGGATTTTTTCAAAAATTGAATTTCTTAAAATCAAAGAACCATTCGTAGGATGGATTTTTTGAATATTTGAAAGACATGAACAGGAAGAAAGTTTGAAAACTGAGGACCGTGCTGCCAATGTAAAATGGATGAAACAAACAATTGGAAATGCGTGTGGTACTATCGGCATTCTTCATTCTCTCATTAATTCAAATATCCCTATGAACGACGGATCAATAATTGCCAAATTTCTCGCCGATTGTAATGAAAAAAGTGGCGAAGAAATTGGAAAAATGCTCGAAGAAAGTCACGAAATTGCCAATTTACACAAAGTGACAGGATCTTCAAGTGCGAATCAAACACAAGCTGATGAAACAACCCAAGTGCATGACCATTTTGTTGCTTTAGTTCATGTGAATGGCAGTATTTATGAGGTGACCAATTGAATGTATATCTTTGTATATTTTAAATCATTTGTTCCAGCTTGATGGCCGTAAAAACCGTCCAATATGCCACGGAGCCTCTTCTGCCGAAACCTTTGTCTCCGATGCAGCCGAAGTTTGTAAAAAGTTCATTAGTCTTGATCCAGAAAGTACAAAATTCGCTGCAGTTGCACTTTCAGACTGCTCTTGAGAGATACAATATGCCCACCGAAATCGATGACCTACCGAATCATTTGCCTTCTATTTTTGTAAAATCTTACATGTCCAATTCTTCAAATCGATCACAATCATAGGATTATATTCGAAATTATATTGATTTTAGAGTGACATAAACCGTTAATATGGATGAGGATCATAATCAAGAAGCCGGTTTCGTTACCGAAGAAGTAAACCAAGTTGTCAAGGTTAGTATTCAGTTCCATTAACATGTCCATTAAAAAATACGAATTCAGGATGCAATCGAAACTGTCATTGGTGGATCCCAATATGAAAGCAAAAAAATTGATACCTGGATGAATTCTGTTATTGAACTTTGCATCGAGAATCTTACAAGATTGGACAAGCCATACAAGGTATGACCAAACCGAAAAAGTTGTCCCAATTCAAAAACGTAATGATTTTTTTAGTACGTTGCAACGGCTATAATTATGCAAAAATCAGGAGCTGGATTACAGTCGGCCTCAAGTTGTTACTGGGATAATCAAACCGATGGCTCCTGTACAGTCAGATGGGAGAATAAAACAATGTACTGTATCGTCTCTGTATTCGGTCTAGCTATCTGAATAATTCAATTCTATTTCCTAAATTTTATTTTAATAAAAACATTATTTTTTAAAAATTACGAATTTTAACTAAGTTGCACTTTTCTTTCAAGGATAAAAAGTCTTT
Organism: Oikopleura longicauda; assembly: GCA_004367895.1. Taxonomy (NCBI): domain Eukaryota; kingdom Metazoa; phylum Chordata; class Appendicularia; order Copelata; family Oikopleuridae; genus Oikopleura; species Oikopleura longicauda. The sequence continues at coordinate 82,802 of SCLD01111494.1, forward strand.
TAGACACATAGTATGACAAGTGTCTATTCAGAATACACTGCTTTAGAATGCCTTCATAACACAAAATAAAAAATGTCAACTCGACGAGAAAGGAGGAAACCAACTGGGGCAGCTCAAGGCCCTCCTGATGTTAATGACGGGTCATTGAAGGTCAATCTTGGGTCATATGCGGAGATCAGGTCTTATTACGTGAATATTGAGTCCGACTATCCAAATGAATGACCCTAAATCAGATTGCAACTTATTATCATCGGCGATAGTGGCGTTGGAAAAACATCATTTATGGATCGTTTTATTGAAGGAAGCGACAAAGAATTCAAAAGTTCATTCAACCCGACGGTTGGAATCGATTTTAAAGTAAAAAATGTGATTATTGAATCCAAACGAATAAAATTACAGATCTGGGACACAGGTAGCGTGTCTGGCATCAATACATTGAAAATTCATTAATCATTTAGCCGGCCAAGAAAAGTTCAATTCAATTACAACTGCCTATTACCGAAGTGCGAGAGGTGCCATAATCATGTACGACGTTACACGACCATCAACATTCAAGTCGATTGACAAATGGTTTGATCTTATGCAAGAACATGGCCGAGGTGACGTCGAGGTCGCTATTGTAAGTGGTATCATGTTAACCCATACATTATTTTCATGATTTGATTGTAGGTTGGAAATAAATGCGATTTACGAAGCGACAAAAAAGTCGACTCAAAGTCCGGAGAAAATAAGTCAACTGAACTGGGCTGTCATTTTTATGAATCGAGTGCGAAAGGTTTGAAATTTGTTCTCAAGGAAAGCTGTTTAGATAAAAACTGTTTTAGATAATCTCAATATTGAAAATGTCGTTATGGGTGTTGTACGAAAGATCTTGGCAAATATGCCACTAGAAACGCCACAGAGCAATGAATTGGCCAATCTCAGCGCCGGTCCAGTTGCCAGAAACGAATCAGCTTGTTCCTGTTAAAATGTAATCTGGGCCATTCCAATTGTGTCTAACCATGTCCATCAACACCTCATCTTCAGTCGGTCTAGCCTATCAAAATTATAACGTAATGTCTCATAATTTAAACCCAAAAGTTCACTTTGATGTCTGTTAGTAATGTCTCTTTTTTGATCTTCAACATTTCATATTCAACCTATTTTACAGCAAAGTATCCAAACACTATCAAAATTTTATTGTTTTAGATTTGTTCGAATATTTTTGAAAGTATGTCGGTTGAAAGAAAGTGGACATCAGAAGAAATCGCAAAAGATGATGTGAGCAAGAAGGATATTATCGCCTTTTTGCACGGTAGTTACTTTTTGAAAAAGAACCAGAAATCACTTGGGAAAGGAGTCATTTCAAATGACTGAATGCCTGACCGAACCGTACTAAATTGATTATAGAACACGGAGCAGAATGCTTTTTGGCTGAGAAAAAAGTATTGGGAAGTGCCAAAAATGTTGCTAAGAAGCCAAAGGAAGTTTTGATTGAAGCTTACGAAGATTTATTCAAAACTCAATCATTCAAAGGATCTGAAATGGATGTCGTCATTCAAAAAATTGAAAAAGTTGAAATAAAAAAGGGATGAGGCATTTCTAGTCATCAACCAGTGAAATTAAATTCGCTGAGAATGAAATTTTGTAATGCTTCGAAAGGAGGAGAAAAAGGAGGAAGAAGATAAAACAGTTTATATGAGAATGACAACGATCAAAAAAGGAAAAGGAGATACGAAACCAATGAAGGGTCAAAAGGTCGGATGTTACTACAAAGGTCATTTAGATAATCAAGATGGTAAAATTTTTGATCAATTACAACCAAAGTCAAGAGGCAGCCAGGTTCTCAGTTTCAAAGGAACCCGGATATGAATAATATCATATGATAGCTTTAGGAACATGATGTTTACTGTTTATAGACCAAAGTTTTTCAAAACAAAATAGTTTGAATTTTATTCGAAAAAAGCTGGATTGGGACGTGTCATTCGAGGATGGGATGAGGCAGTATTGCAAATGACTGTCGGTCAAACTGCAGGCATTTTCATTCAATCACCTTGGGTATGATATGTTAGAATAAATTATCATACATTTTTCAATTTTGAAAATCAAGGGATTCATTTATTATTATAGGCTTACGGCAAGAAGGGTTACCCGGAAGCTGGAATTCCACCAAATCAAGACTTGTATTTTGAAGTCACCCTTGACCGTATTGGATAAATCCGGTTCGGGTAAATTCTGTGAGATTCCTTCAAGTCATTATTCACTGTCATGAACGTAAACCTTGTCAGAAAAAATAAACTTCGATACAAAAAATTTGTTTTAAGAATGACGGACTTGAGCATAATTGAGGACGATGACGCATCATATTTGAGCATTGACCAAATTCTTATGGAGGAGCAAAAACTGACTTGTCAGTCAAGGTACAATTTCCTCGATCTCGATTTTCGCCGAGCAAAAGAAGGTATCCTTATTAACTCAAGAACGTGTGCACTAGCCATCAATATTCAGATTTAAACGTTGGTAAAAAGATTGAATTGCCTTTATGGTTAGCGTCTCAGTTAGGAGAGTTTGTTCTACATGATATACCAAAACAGTATAGAACGAAATTTCAAGATATTCTAGCATCGGATCCCGAAGTTGTCAATTTACATCGTGAAGGCCCAAAGTATTACGGAATGGGTTTGAGGGTGAGATTATAACATATTTAGTAGTAAATTATTCATCTTTTTAGCTGGCGACAAATCGCTTGGACTTTGCTGATAATGAAGATATAATAAAGCTGTGTAATACTCTTTTGCAGGCATATAGCCGAAGGATATCTTGGATCGGGGATCAAGCAAATGGTGGAAATAAAATTGAGTCCCGTTTAGATGACATGGAAAAGGTAATGTAGTAAAATGACCATCGAGAAGATGCGCCCCTCTTTACAGGACGCCACGTACTACCCGTGTAGATTTTTATAACAGGGCGAATTGGGTGTTCGATGTGGTGAGTTGATTATCTCCTCACTACCACCGAATTGCCCATTGCATCCTGTTTTCTAAAAGTAAATTATTCTCTTGGAGTTTTTGACCGCCTACCATTCAGGACCTATTTAATCGTGGGGCCAATCAGCGTCGAGAATGGCACAAATGGACATTGGGTAATTGCAACAAGCTAGAGGAATCAAAATTAATGTCTAGATCACGGAAAAGGAAACTCGATCCAACCCCCATGTCACAATGAAAACCACCCAATCAGAGCCCAAATTGGGCCAACTGATGACCACTCTGATAACCAATACTGCCAAACAAACATAAAATTGTCAAACCAATAAAAACACAAATATTTTTTTTTCTAGAATGGACGAAAATGAAACTGAGATGGTGGATGCTTCAAAGAGATTACCAAAGGGTTGGTCCCAATATTGGAGTAAACAACATCAAAAACATTATTTCTTTAATCAGACCACCAGAGAGTCTACCTATGAGCACCCAGCGTAAGTTATCAATCGAGTTGTACATCTATTAGACTTCTGATATTAATATTTCAAAACATATTTAATAAAACATAATTTAGGCGATATATGAAAATGACACCGGAAAATCGTATTTTGGAATGTTTCAAAAGTTGGGGCAAGTTTCACATGATGATTCCAGATACAAATGTTTTGATCAATCATTGGGATTTTCTTGAATTTTTGATGCGCATACCAAATCAAAATGCTACGATTTATATTTTACAAGTTGTCATGAAGGAGCTTGATCAGCGTGAAAAGGGAAATGTTCCAGGAATATCGGCTGACGACAGAAGGTAAGATTACGCTATCGTGAACAGATACTTGATTTGAAGGCCAGATAATTTAACACCCATAAAATTTTGGGTCTTATTAGTTATTGGAGTCATAACTTATAACATCGTTCTTCAGAAGAGCAAAACTAGTTAATCGCCAGCTTGCCAAGGAGGTTAAACAGAAAAATTTCACTGGTGAGAAGAGCCACGAAAATTATCGGGCTGTGGTACCTGCACCTGATGACACAAACGATGACAAAATTCTCAAAGCTGTTTTGAAGAAACCAAACGCGCTATTTTTCACAAATGATAATAATTTATTTACAAAGGTTCACACTGAAAGTTTTCGATGGACATATTTCGTAAAAATATATTTTAGGCGCATTTACAAGGAGTGAAAGTTTGTCGTCCAAATGTAAAAGACATGCTTGAAGAGATTTTGCTCAATCACAAAAAAGGTCATTTTGTACATAGTCGGGTGGAAGTGACCAATCAGCAGCGTGAGATTGAGAAACAAAAACGATTAGCCAACATGAAAAATATTGAGTGGGGCAAATCGAAAATGAAACGGAATTCGCCACTGGCGGCACCAGAGAGTCGGGAGTCTTCATCTGATGGAATATTTAAACACGATATTGATCACAATGACAATGATTGCAAACTCAAAGATCAAATGATGGTTAATCCGTCACTCATCATCCCTTTTGGAACCAGTTTGAAACTTATTTCTTCAATCAAACTTTTCATCCTTCTAGATAATAACTTGAACTTTGTTACCGTTTCAAACCGGGAATAAGATGAGGAGAGTGACCGTTCAATGTCGATGAGTCATACTTATACACCATCACCGACGGAAGAGGTTGTACCAACTAGTCTAAACGATGTATTTGAAATGAATCCTCTCTTTCGCGATGACAATCCTCCATTTTCTCGCGATCTAACATTGACAGGAATTTCAATTCCTGAAGTGAGAATAATTGACAGGCCCGTTGACAAATTCAATGACATCGAGAGAGATCAAATTGTTACTTTGACAGTGGAGGATATTGCATATCTTCAAGACCCCATTGCCTACGGATTATTCAAAATCATTGAACGAGAGTTTACCAAACATTTCAAATCGCTAAATGCACTACGGGAAGAGTTGACGTAAGTTTTGAAACGAATTTATCAGCGCAATAGTGTAAATGTTAAGGGAAGAACAGCTTGACTACATTCGATCGAAAAATATGGTTGGAATCATCCAACTTTATTTTGATTTTTGGAGAGATATTTTCAGCCCGATCCGAAATTGTAGTCGGACTTTCAAAAATCAGCTTGGTAAGTGTCATTTTCAAGTGTATTGCGAAACTTAAAATGTTTTATTCAGAATTGATACAGAAGGCTCATGAGAGTGGACGTGAGAAGGAGAACACAGATTGGATATATTGTGCCCGAAATATTTTTGCATTTTTTCGAGAGCGACACCATGATTTGGATTTAGAGCAAGAGCTCAATCTGGTTGTGAATGCTTTGAATGGCCGTGCTATGTGTCATTTCCACGGCAAGGCACCTCTTTTCCCATCCCCAAGAAATCCTCAAACAATTCACAAGGATCTTGTGATACAATTGCCAAATGAGCCATTGAGCGGAAATCAAATGCAGGCTCCTCGTAAATTTATACCAACGAGCCCATTTGATAACAGACATGCCAATACATCGTCTAGGAACGGATCATGATTCATGTGAACTTCACACTCTAAGATTACCAAAACTATTTTCTTGAATGATACTTTCTGGAATGACCCCGAAAAGTCCGCCTCGCATTCCATCGTACTGTGTGAATCCAATGGATGCGGTCGAATCGACTCCAGAAAAGCAAAAATGGCTTGAACCGACAAATGATTCTGAAATGATCATTTCAAATTCTGATTTAGTTCATTTGGATCCAGCCCTTTCGAATCCAGATCGTGAAATAATAATTGCCGATCAGTTTCAATCATCTCAAGGAAAATCAAGAGTTCATCGCCTGACCGCATCGTATCGGACAAATCCGCTTGATGCCATTGAAGATGAAGATTATCTTGAACTAGAAGAATCTTCGCCTCCACTGATTGATGGTTTACCTTCACCTACCAGTATAGCCCAGAATATTAACCCTATGGATTTGCTTGATTTGGATTCATTCAATCGTAATTCAAATAATAATTCCAATGACGTGACCAAAAAGTCAAAAAAATCCTTTCGCAAAAATTCTTCAAGAACAAATATCAAAGACGAAGCCATTAATCCCGATATGCTTGCCAGAATAACCTCAGAAAATTGAAGTCCAACTTCATCATAGCGCTTACAAACGGGTCAGTTATCAAGTCATAGACTGCCTGACATTTACCTTCACTTATGCTGCCACCTTCCCGTCCAGTACGTTTCTTCACTGTCCTACAGTTCACCTATCTTCCCAAAGTGCTTTTTGTACTCAATAAAATCTATTAAACATATGACTATAAAACTAAAATTATATCAATAAGATTGGGGTCGAAATGGGTAAACTACAGCTTGACGCAGAGGCGGTGGCTTTGAAGCCGATTAAAAAAACTATGACAGTTGCTGAAAAGCGACAAATTGAATCCGAAGTACCGCGTAAGATGACTCGAGCTGAAGCCAAGGAGAAAAAAGAGCTTGAAGAAGCGAGAAAAGATGGTACAGCAATGCCTGAAATGGACGAAAAAGGTGAAATGATCAATCCTCACATTCCAAACTACATTGCAAGCGTACCTTGGTATATTGATAAAGACAAGAAACCATCTCTTTTTCATCAACACAAGCTCAAGGCCGAGGATAAACATGGTATTGGTGATTGGTATCATCGAGGTGTTCCAAAAAATGCAAAGTCTGCTAATCGCTATCGAAAAGGTGCCTGTGAAAATTGTGGCGCAATGACTCATAAAAGAAGAGATTGTCTTGAACGACCCCGGAAAAAAGGTGCAAAGTGGACGGGTGATGATATAGCTCCAGATGAATTTCTTCAACCGAGTCTAGAGTTAGGATTTGAAGGAAAAAGAGATAGATGGAATGGTTATGATCCTGCAAGGCACAGATTCGAAGTTTTTGAAGAGTTTACAAAAGTTGATATTGCTCGTAAAGCTATTAATGCACAAAGGTAATCTTAGGTAATACCCCGAAGTTGCTCTTATAGAATGTTTTAGGCTTCAAGACGAAATTGAGTCTGGTACAATCGAAAATCCAGACATAACCGATATTGTGAACGGTGATAAATATGAAGATGGCGAAGTCAGTATGGGTGGTAGTGCTGCTGATTCGAAACAAACAGTTTCTGTCCGTAATCTCCGTATTCGAGAAGATACTGCAAAATATTTGAGAAACTTGGACGCCGATTCCGCTTATTATGATCCAAAGACACGGTCTATGCGCGAAAATCCATATGAACAGACAGGAAAAGTAAGAATAACGTCTGTTAACTAAAGGCTTTAGTCTAAAGCATTTACTTACAATTTATTTCAGGCCGAAGATGACGTTCCATTCGCTGGTGAGAATTTCGTTCGTCACACGGGTGAGAGTCAAGAATTCGCCAAATCTCAAGTGTTCGCATGGGATGCAATGGATAAAGGAGTTGATGTCCACGCGCAAGCTAATCCAACACAATTAGAATATTTGAGAAAGAGTTATCGAAAGAAAAAGGTTTGTACACTTTCTTAATTATATCATATGGTAAATGATTAATTCAGGAGAAACATACGGAATCATTGAAAACAAACGTTATTGACAAGTATGGCGGCCTCGAACATTTAAAAGCGCCTCCAAAAGAATTGTTGCTTGCTCAAACTGAAAACTATGTCGAATATTCAAGAACTGGTCAAGTTATCAAGGGCCAAGAGAGGGCAACTGTAAGTAAAAATTCATTGAGATTTATTTTACTAGACTTGAGAATGAATTCTTATTTGTATCAGATTTATTTATAATACTTACTGTAGGTCAAATCGAGATATGAAGAAGATGTTCATCCTGGAAATCACAGTTCTGTTTGGGGCTCATATTGGGAAGGTGGCAGATGGGGTTATGCATGTTGTCAGTCAACTATTAGAGGCTCATATTGTATAAAAACAAAAGAAAAAGAAGCGATTGAACGTTCAGATACAACTCCTAGTGCTCTTGTGCCACAAGTGGTCAAATCAGAGAAAAAAGATGAGGTTGAAGAGACATCAGAAGAAAAAGAAGATGAGTATGCAGGACTATCACTTATGGAAATCCATAAGAAGAAAATGGAAAAAGGTTTGTAGCCAGTGCATTTTAACCAGTTGAGACTTTTATATTCAGAACAAAACAAGTCTGATGACAAGGAATTGAGTAAAAAGGAACGAAAAAAACTTGAAAAAGCTGAGCGCAAGAAACTAAGAAGGGAAGCCAAAGAAGAGAAAAAGAAAAAAGAGGCTGAAATTGAAGAAGCAATTCGCAAAGAAGAGGAAAGAATAAAGGTGGGTTCAAAATTTTTTTTTTGTTTACTTTTAAAACTCTATTTTTATAGCAAGTTGACGCTATGATGAATACAGACGAGCGAAAACGAAAATATAATTCAATGGCAGCATGTAATGAACCAACTGAAGCTGAAATTGAAGCGTGGAAGCGAAAGAAGGTTAATACAGCTGATCCCATGGCTGCGTTTTTATCAAAATAATGAACTGCCCATCCATTCATCGTTCCATCCTCGGTTATAAACAATCGTAAATTTTCTGATATCGGTTCCAATAAAATCCTAAATTCTAGAATGAGATTTATTCCTTTGTCATGTCGCAGGAGGTTTTATTCAATGCGTCAAGAATTACTTTTTCAAAATTATAAGGATAGGCATTATTGTGTTTTTGAAGCTGGATCCGGTGGTAATGGTGCTATGCACTTTCATAGGGACAAGATGATAGGCCGGCTGATCGATTCCTAAAATATATTCTAATTCATGATATGATCTTTTACGTGCTTGAATTACAACCCTCTAAAGCTTACGGCGGTCCAGATGGGGGTAATGGCGGTCTAGGTGGCGATATTTGGCTTTCAGTATCAAATAAGAAGACAAGTCTGTCTCATTTGAAGGATCTTTATAAAGGAAAGCATGGTGCCAACGGTGGAGCTGGTACTGATGGTAGTAATGGTGAATTACTGGTGGTCTACGTTCCACTTGGAACATTGATAAAAAGCCAAACTGGGCGCATAATAGCAGATCTCAATACCAAGGAGTCTGAATTTATGATCTCAGCTGGTGGAACAGGTGGCTTGGGAAATGCCTTTTTCAAAAGTGACACGAATTCTGCTCCAAGAGAAAGTACACCTGGAATGCTTGGCGAAAGGACTGTTGTTGAACTTGAATATCGAAAAGTCTCTGATTTTGGTCTTGTCGGACTACCGAATTCCGGAAAGAGCTCGCTTATGAACAATTTATCCGATTCAAAATCAGACGTTTCCATGATTGCGGGCACTACACTTGTACCACATGCTGGTCATCTGGTTTATAATGACAAAGTGTTTGTATCAGGAAAAGATATACAGTACCATTCCATTAAGTTAATATACTTTAAGTTAGTCAAAATAGTTATTATGAATATAATTTCTAGTAAGTTTATACATACTATTTAGTAATATAAAGTGAGTCCATATATGGTTAGGCTTTAAACTCGGTTATGAATGAAAAGGTTCCAATAATGTTCCTAGTGGTGTCTTTCTATTGCGGACGGTTCAAGGCGAACTTCAAGCAGCCTAGAATTTTAGTTTATATCATATCAGTATGAATTTATTTTGGTCGATATTACTATTTTTTTGGTTCACGCCATATAGATTAGGACGCCATATAGACTAGGACAAAATAGAATAGCATTATTTTGAAAATTTCTATCGGATACCATACGGTCCATTTCCTTAAAATATTCCTGTAAAATCAATTTTAAAGTTACAGATCTTCCAGGGATAGAACCGAAAGACATTCCATTTTATTTCAATACAAGTCGACGAGCTGGCCAATTTCTACAACATTGTTCAAGAAGTAAATCTCTCATTTATGTTATTGATGGAGACCCTAAATTACCATTTACCCCATTGGACCAATTTGAGATCATAAGGTACATTTTTGTGTGAAAAAATAGGAATTATTTCGTATGATTTATAAAGTGGGGTTTGTGGTGACTCTGTACCAGCGAGCGTGGGTGTGGGCGCTCTATTCTTACAATTCTTGTCGTATGATTTGGACAGAGTCAGGACGAACCCCACTTTACCTTTCATGAGTATGACCTAAAAAGGTTGAAACAAAAAACATTATTTAGAACCCATTTGGCAGAGTACGATGATGAAATAATTCGTGAACTTCGCGAAATTCAATTATCTCGGAGTGAACTTGCTGATCGTTTCAACAATTATCAAATTAATGAAACAGTGGAAGAGAAATTAAATAAAAATCTTCAAGAAGTTCCGTTTATAGTCGTTGTCACTAAAAGTGATTTAGACAACTTTGATCAATCTGCTGTCGACGAGTTAAATGTTGCGCTCCAAAGTTTTAATGGCAACAATTTATATTATCCCAAAGTGATGGAGACAAGTGCATTGAATCTTAACGGATGGTCTAGTTTAATTTATCTTATTAGGCATATGTATGAATCAGTATCAGGTCTAGACAAAACCAATGATATCTATTGGTAAACATAATTTGGGGATTATTTTGAATTCGTTTTTTTTTAGAAAATGGACAAAAATGAGATCGACATTGAAATGGGTAAAAAGTTTAATTCGGCAGCGGCATTTGTAGTGGGGGCTTCGCAGTATGGTGACACGAAAATTTGTCAGTCTGATCAGCTTAAGTTATATGGTTTCTATAAACAATCGACATGCTTTGGTGAATTTTCTTCGACTTACAAACCGTCGTTTTGGAATTTTGCTGCAACGCGAAAGTATTGGGCTTGGGAAGCGCAAAGTAAATTAACCAAATACCAAGCAATGAGTGGTTACGTTGAATTGGTCAAATCGATTTTACCAAAATGGAAATATGATCCAAAAGCATCAAATAGTTCAACCAATCCAATGACAAAAACTGTCTCGAAATATATCTCTGACGATGCTAAAGAAGAAGATAAACTCGATATGTTTTTCGGTCTTGCCAGGAATGGTTTTGCACATTTTGTTTTTTTTGTTCGAAACTGGATTACCAATAGAGATCGTAATGGCGAAAAAATAGTTGTCAAGAGAGAAAATTTCGAGTGGGGGCAACATCAAAAATTGAAATTTTATTTTTTTTTTTCGATTTTTTGAGATGTTTTACCGAATTCTTGGTCCTTTCAAGCTGTCTTTGGGTCTGCTAAGGGAGTTGGATGAGGTGAATCTAATGGTGCTAATCATTCTTCTGGGTTATGATTGTGGTAATAATTATGAATAGAAACATTTTACGTTATGTCTCTGAATTTCATGCGATTTATTACGTCAGAATATGTCATACTCGATACACGGTTTTGATTGGTCGTTATGGTTACTCAACACTCTAGTAGAAGCTTCCACGGCGTTCATGGCTTGATTGCGTAATACAAGTACGGGGCCTCAGACAGTATCGTCGAGCATACTGATCTGAGCCGCCATCTTTTCTCTTTATGGCAATAAGTAACTATGTTACGTTTGCTCTTCTCACATACTATTTTGCTTAATATTTTGGTAAATATGTTGCTTGGCTATAGGTAACGGCCTATGTAGGATATTCATTCTCATAAATGCCATAATGCTGGATAAATTGGTTTTAGAGCTAAATCGAACTTATTATGACGTAATGCAGACAAACTGTCGATTAGTACTGTTGTGTAGGCCATCACGTGTATAGGTCTTCTCTCTGATTTTAATATTATATTACTTTAGACAATATGTCTTCGAGATATGATAGCAAAGGTCGTGACGGGGACAGACACTCGAGGGACCACAAGCGTGACCGGAATTACGATCGTCGTGGCGAAAAGCGTAAGCATGGTGGTGATCATGAGTCCAAAGGATCCCCTCGTGTTTACGATGAACGTGGATCGGATAGGAATTATGATTGGCACCAGCAGCATTATGAAAACTCAAATGTTGATTATGAGAATCGTAATTTCGCATCTAGCGGTAGAGGTCGTGGCCGAGGTAGAGGCCGAGGACGAGGCACTAGGGGCAGGGGTCACTTCGGACCTCCTCAGAAGGTGTACAAAGCTCATCCCTCTCACGATAGTACAGTTGACACAAATGCGCAATTCGATCAGAAGTTCCAAGATGGGCTCAACAAAATTGAATCAAAAATGTACAAATCAAATGTGGACTTTCAGGAACGGTTTCTTAAGATGATGCAGGCTCAGAATGTATCTTCGGTGATGGCACCGTCTGACTCCAAGGCGTCGGTTCCCCTTGGAACACTTGATACGGGAAAGTTACAGTCTGGGGCTGCTCCATCGGGGTTACAATCTACAGCTCCTGTTGTAGTGGGTCAGGATGTGGCTGCTACCTCATCAGGCCCGACTACGGGAGCTGCCAAGAAAAGAAAGAAGAAAGAAGATATGACATTTGGAAAAATGCAGGTCAAGATTGCCAATGGGAAGCCGTTAATGATGCCGTTTCAGAATGTCCCGATTCTGAAGCTGGATCAGAAAATGGCTACCAATTGGAGTCGAGAAATGGACTATGGAGTTAGTGGAACATGGTTCAATCCTCTGACGAGTCATGGTAAGATGGTTTGTAAATGGATTCTCCCTGAGGGATTCTCTAAGATTGATTATGATCAGCCGGCTTTGAGAGATTTTGTATGTAAACTGGAACTGGGGCGTCCGGGTAAGGATTCGTTCTTTATTAATGTAGTAAAGTTTGTGGATAGTATTGAAGGGATTTCGCCTCACACGGTGTGGTTCAATGAGACCAACAAGGATGCTATGAGAGACATCTCGGGTTCTACTAGGATCCACAGAATACACTTTGCGCATGTTCTTGATGGTATTATGACAGCCTTTTTTATGAAAGGGCACTGTAAGGAGGCGAAATCGGTAGCAATACTATACAGTAGTTCTAATTTTGCCACATTTTTGGGCACTGGGATAACAGAGGTCACTTGGATATTACCACCTCCAGCAGTGTTAATAGCCCAATTCACAGAACTCATTACTAACTATGCTATGGAAGTTTCTGGTAACACTGCTGCACTTACGGCAAGTGCATCAGGCTCGATTCGGGGAACTTTTGGTATGTGGGAGCCTTCTAAGTCACTTCCGTACATATATAATCACTCACAGCCGGCGGTCAGTTTGACTTGTTTGGGAATTGCCAATCAACATCACAAACCATCTACATGGCAAATTGAGCAATTAGCTCAACTACCGAGCCCACAGGGTTCATTTCCATTTGGTATGGGTGGTAGGCCATTGTTTCACGGGAAGAAAGAGTTTTTTGGGTTTACGTCATATTCAGAAATCAATAAGTGCATGGACCCAAAGGTTATTCAATCCTGTTTAGGCATTGATCAATTTTCCTTACCTGCTAACCACGCTCAGTGGACTATTCGAAATATTTTTTATCAAACCCAACTTGTTATTGATACAAGAGGTGGTGAGATAAATGAATTTTCCACGATAGGCAAATTCCTTTCCCTAATGAACTGTCCATGGACGAAGCAAGATTTTTGGAAGTCCAAAGATTTGACGTCTAATATACTAGTTGATCCATCAATTCCCGTAAATTCTCTTAGTATATCTTCCATCACTTCTGAAACGGGGACCGATAAACCTGGGGCCGGATCATCAGGAGCAATAGCTTCTATTACGTCAGAGGGAACCATGCCTAAGTCGTCATCAATGGTGATTGATGCAATCAATGACAATGATCAAATTGCAGCTGAAAGAATGAAATGGGAGAAGGAACTGCAGACTCAGTTCTTGGCTCTCCTAAAGAGTCAAGGTGTGGCGGAAAAAACGGACATTCAGGATCTTGAATCTTTTTTCTGCAATGTTTTGGGGCTCTCTGGCAAAACGATCCCAGATTCAACAATTCTAGCCCAGCTGAAGTCTGTGAAGTCTGATTTGAAAAAGCTGACAGGCAAGTATGAAACTTTAAGTAATGAGTTGCGATACATGTACAGTGTCTTTCATAAGCAAATAAGCATTTTACAGATGACTACTGGGCTAGTAAATTGTTTCCGGACTTATCAGTTTGCGTATCCTACGGATTTTGAAGGTTCGAGAAAAGAATTTGTGGAAACGTGGGATAAGGTAACTGACAAGCAGAAATTGCTTCAATATGTGCAGGACGTTATTCCTGCTTTGGTCGAAGCTGAACGAGACATGGTTCGGATTCAAAAAGGATGTCGGTTAGAATTACCAGCGATAGCTGCTGCACCTTCCATTGCCTCTTTGGCTGCCCATAAAGTGGGAATCAATGAAAACATGGAATGCTATGGATTTGGAGGAAGCGAACTTGTCAGAAACAAGCTCAAAAACTTCAAGAAAGCATCTAGCAGCAACATTCGTATTCCTAAGGGCGGCAAAGCTGGTAAAACGGTATCTATTGTACCTTTCACCACTATATCAGCGAAGCCTAAGTCCGTTAAACGAAAGAAAAAGGCTGATGCTATTACAGAAATTGAATCTGGGTTCGCTTCCCAATTGGTTGACGACGATGAGGATGAACTTTTGGCGGAGGAAAGAGTAGATTTGGTGGCAATGCCGGGTGGTGATACGGAGAAAGAAGACCTCGAAGAAGAGGAATCTATTGGTGATTCTTTAAACAAAACGATCCGGATGGAATCAGATTCTGAGATGGATGAGGTGTCGACTTCTAACTCTCAAATGGAAATGATCATTGATCAGGTAAATAATTTTGATGATAGTGAGTCTTGGGATCAGGATTGGGAGACTACGCACTCTAGTGAAGAGACCACCCTCATGTACAACAGAGTCTTTGATGACAGTGACTTCTTTGTACCGATTGGCCCCACGGAGGACTCTTTAGTCAGAACCAAAAATCCTAGATTTACAAGAGCTATTGGTGGTTGTGTGGATGCCCGCAATAGACATATCATTAGAACGGATTTTGAAATTGAAAATATACGGTTTAAGCATAAACTGATATATCCTCAAGATGAATTCGATCGTAATGCCCTATTTCTTTTCACCACTTTGTTTGGAACTCGTTTCCTACAGTTATTAGATGAGATAATTGTATCAGTGCCGTCTTCACAAGATTGGTCGTTTAACCTGGTTCGTAAGGATGCGATTAGTTTGATTGCATGGTACAATAATCACAAATCTGAATTTAAACTTAATTGGGAAATAATAGCAAACAAAGATTCAAAATTTCATCTTACCAAAGAGGACAACTCCTTTTCATGGCCAAAAATGGGTCTTAAGACACTGAATCTTCTTTTGACGCTAATTCCTAAATGCATTCCTCAATTTCCGATGAATATGTCTAATTATGAATTAAAGTTTCTGGCCTGTAAGCTACTGGGTAAAACTGTAGCTGAATTGCAAGAGATCAGAACTAAAATTGCGAAACATAGACAATACTTTCAGAAGGAGATTAACCCGTATTTAGGTCAAGCAAGACCAGCCAATAGAAGCGGCATTTCAAGCCAGACAAACAAGAAACAACAAAATGGTCACTCGATAAAAACTGTCAGTTCACGTGAGTTCTTTGCCAAACCGGAGCGTACTTATATTAGTATGAAATATACGCTCTATGAAAATGATCTTAGACTCTTATTTCAGACGACTTATTTTGATAAATCGAGTGATGAATTGAAAAACTTGGCACGCATTATTCCCACTACAGTACCCTCTACAGGTAGGACTGTCCCCTTTATCAACTTTCGTTATCGCTATAATAAAGTGGCCAATGGTCTCATGATACCACAGATGCTTGAAATTGTGGATGTTGAACTGTTTCAAGAGATCTGTGGTGGATATGAGTTTCCGGATAGTAGCAAATTGTTGGTCACCAAGAGTGAAGAAAACCCTAGACATGCCCCTCGTGACATGGATGTTTGCCCAAAGGGTTATTTTCTGAACTTGAACAATGTAATGCCTACTTTTGATCCACTTTTTCAGCAATTACTTAACAAACATCGGGATGATTCGAGAAAACATCTTTGGAGCAAGATAAAAGGAACACTGGAAGATTACGAAATTGAATCCGCTGATAAACAACATATTCTCTGCGGTGCACAACTTCCGGATGTAATTTTACCTAAATCTGTACTGGATATGATCTCGATATCTTCTGTTAATCTCAATTCGTTTTCCTCCCAATTTTTCATTTTAAATAAATGCGATGCCAAGTCCCAAATCTACATGTTACAGGAGTTGAATTTGAGCATGACAGGGCTGAAATTAATGAGGACCAAGCTAGAAAAAGATTTTCATATATTTTATCATGAACCAGTATGGGTAACTGCGGAAGGACTACAGATGGATGACTTCTACATATTTTCAATGATATTAATAGACAAATCATTGGAAGTCACTGTAAAGTTAGTGAAATCTGTAGCGGCACCAGTAACTATGGTAGCTCTTGGTTTAGATGCTAATTCGTCTCTCTTCTTAACCACTATATATGCAACTCGGCCAAATCAAGTGGCTAAAAACAATGCATTAGGCATTGGCAAGACGCCTAATGAGTGGCTACAGTTCTATACGGGTGTTTACAGACAGATTGCGGCTGCTCATCAAGGAGGTATGGCAATCTTTACTGGTGATATCAACATGGATATTGACAATTTCCGTACATTTGACTCGAAAATCATTGCTAAAATCTTTGTTAGTCTTTATGAGGAATATACGAATCTGGTAAAAGGTAATACTTTCTTTAGGGGTAATGACGTCAAGTCACAAATTGATATTTTTATGACATATAATGTCGAAACTCTTCAATTTGAACAATTAAGTGGTCCTATCTACATTGGCAATGATGGTCACTCGATCCTAAGGGCCCAGCTGAGTTTACAGGTCATTGCTAAAAATAACATAAAATTTATGGAAATCAAACATAAACCATCTGATAACTTGTTAAATTTAGCTTGGATTGCGGTAAGACAAAAGAATGACTTGCTACTTGAAAGCTCGTATTGCTCACATGCTCGGGATATTTCTCGGTCATTAAAAGAGCAGAAGTTCCCGGAATATGCAGGGAAAAATGCCAAATTCAACTCTCAACTTACCATTGCATTAGAACAAACCATTAATTGCTGCTCTCCTATGTATCCGATCAAAGTTGTGAAATGTCGACCCATTCCATATGAGGACAAGGATACTAAAAACTTACGTTGTGCTCTTTTAGATTGGCGAGAACTATCGGATAAAGTTGAGAAAAAACGGTGGAAGACGGTTTACAATTTTGGCTTATCAGTTCTGCAACGTAGGCGGAGTGAAAACCAGGTAACTCAACTCATTAATCAGGTTGGGAAGCGTCTTCATATTAATAGCTGGAGGCTATTGAAACTGGAGATGTTGACTTTTGGCAAGAGTTTGGACATTCCGTGTGAGCGGATTGGGCCTACGGAATTAACCAGACAGTTTCATGAGCTTCAACGGAGGGGACTGTTCAATAAATGTACGGTCAAATGGCCAGCTTTTAACCAAGCTAAATTTTCGTTCGATGATATGACTTATGATTATGAGGGCCGCAAAGACCAAGCGACTAGTTTGAGGCAATGTTTATTAGATTCGAGATCCGCTGCAAAAGGATATGATTCTGCTATCTCAGCCCCTTTACTAAAGCATATGCCGTATTCATTGAATGGAGATTTATCTAGAATGGCCCAAATAATTACTAAACTTGGATGCTTCCCCTCTGCTGACAAAAATATGAAAATAGTCGCCATACCTAAAAATTCTTCAGTCGAATGTCTCGATCTTCTGAAACAGTTAAGATGCTTGTCAATCAACAGAACTGTGGATACAGTGTGCCAGCGAATGGTTAGTACTAGATTTCAGAGATTTCTGCTAGACACAAAACTGGTGTCGGATGTTCAGCATGGCTTCAGAGTGGGAAGAGGGTGTCGTACGCTATATGGTGAAATGTTCACGGTTCTTAATGAAGCGCGTTTAAGACGTCGTAAGTATGCCATTGTGCTCTCTTATGACGTTCGCAATGCGTTTGGAAGTATTTCTCATGATGCTCTAAAGGAAAGGTTGCGGCAGATTTGTGAACATGCACCATATTTGTACTTTAGTGGAGTTCTTGACGATAGAACTTCCACTATGAATTTTGGGGGAGTACATGGTGAGACTCTCATGGCTCATGCTATTGGAGTTCCACAGGGTACCCCATTGGCACCAATTTTATTTGCACTCTGGATGCATGGCATTGAACGAGTCGGTGGTGGTAATCCCGATGTCCACCTTAGACTATATTGTGATGACTGTTCAATTATAGTTGTTGCTGATGATCTCGAATCTGGACAAGAAGTAGCTGAACAGGTATCAAATTCCTTGATAAGTCTGTTACAGAAACGGGGAATCGAGCTAAGTGCTCAGAAGTCTCGATGCATCGCTGTTGCCTTAACTGGTAAGCTCAAGAAAGATCGAATACCATTAAGACTTAACACGATAAATGGAGTTATTGATGAAACACCATCCCTTAAATTGTTGGGTATTGAATTGAATAGTGAATTGACCTTTGACGCTCGCTTCTCAAAGATAAAAAGAGCTTTATACCAAAATAGTGGAAAAGCCTTGAATGTCACAAATATTCTAAGCACAGATAAAGCCTTGCTATGGATGAAAAGTACCAATGTGGGAGTTTTTTCATATGGAAGTGAATTCCTTCCGCTGTTTTCTGATAAGCAATATGAGGAGCTGGACAGACAAGCTTCTCTGCCTGCCTTAGACATTCTTGGATTACAGCATTTACGAGTACCATATCCTAGTACTAGGATTCTCAACTGCCTAGGGAATAAGGTTGCATTCAAGGATTGGCATATAAAGAACATACTTGTCTTTGCGTCTGAGGTGGTCCGGAAACGTGATCCGAAACAAATTGCTGATTTCATTGTAAAAAATCTAAGGTTCTCCAATGGGGATCGTTATCAGACTGTCAAAGTCATCGAAAACTACTGTAGAGGTCATCGAATCATCTTTGATAAACGAGCTCGCCATAGGCTATTTCCATGCAATATAGGTATTTGTTTGTCATTGATTCCAGCTGATATTGCTAATCTTTTTGGTACTTTTTCATTCGTGACAAAGTTAAAGAACTATACTGATGCAAAGTGTCCACATGGAGCACTGGTTCGTGGAGATGGGGAATCATGTTCCAGCTGTACTAATGAGAAAATTGCAATCACACGCATTTCCATGAATCAGTCTCAATTTAATACATTTGCTCATAGCATTCTCACAGTGGGTCAAGCAAATGATATACTGTGTAGTCGATTTAACTCTACTCGTGAGGTGCTACAGAGAATTTTGAGCATCAGAGATGAATATGATGCATTCATTGAATCTCTTGATTTTTTAGGATTTGAGGACTAATCTAGAAACTACTCTCTTCACTTTCTAAACACCTTATTTATCTAATTTTACTTGGGATCACTGCTTCAGTTACATTCTCTTACCTACATTATTTTAGTGAAAGATGTCAATGACAAGCTATATTGGGTAAAAACCATGGAACAGTTTGTGGCCAATGAACAAGGTCAATTGATAAATGCTGATTCTCTCGCAGATTATCTTGTAACTAAAAATATGGTGGACATAACGAGTCTCATTCCTTTATGGGTATCTATTCGAGGATGGATTTGTGGGCTACAGGGTCTGAAGGTTAAAGTGACTGGCAGGGGACGACATGGTTTGTTTGACTTAGTCAGCTTCACTTGCCCCCCTACTACTATCCTCCCGAGACTGCAAACTAAAATGGTGTTGGAACGGGCTAAAGCACAATTACGGCAGAGAATCCCGGTAATCAAGTCATTAATGTTATGGGATCGGGACAGTTTTGAGATGAACAGTCTCTTAAAAGACTCGTTCGTTGATCCCTGGAATAATAGTTATGACAGAGTTGAACTACCAAATACCTATACTACCTTATATGGAAGTATTGTTCATCAAATTACGTTTGGTAAATTGGTTACGGTAGCCAAGAGGCCGATTAAACAACACCTTGCATTCACTGCTAAGACAGTTCGATATACGTCTGGCAATGATAAAATCAAAAAGCTCTTACCGGAACGGCTATGGGGGGTTGAACTGTTCCATAACAAACTAGAAGCCTCTATTAACAAACCCGTGTTTAAGGATCTCAGTGAATATGAAGAACCTTTTGATTACCCCATTACTCCGGAAGAACGATATGAAAAAGAGCAGTTAGATGCCACCATGGACTTTGATGGAACCGAAGATGAAGATATCTCGTTGATCATAGCTGAATACCCGATTTCGGATCAATACAGTTGTGATATTTCACATTCAACTTTGATTGATGAGGTACATGATATTGATCCGAATGAATATATTGAGATTAGTCTCAAGCAAAAGCTACTAGAGAATCCAGATCTGAGGGATGAACATTACGAATCTATCTGCCAGGACTTTGATCGGCAAGGCATAGATTTTCGTGGTTTTCTGACTGGTTTATTTCAGATTAAGCGAAATGACCTGGGCTGGTTGTTGAATGCGGTGACTGGATTTCACAATAAGCATGCGGCTAATCTGAAATTTCTGAACACTGAGCACAAGCAGTTCCTGTCTAAATACATGATAGATATCATGGAGCTATACAAAGGACTGCATGTTCGACACAGTGAACGACCTGTCATTCCATCTGGGTGCTCTTCTGTTACTGAACTATGTAATATCATTGAGGCGAAAATCTCTTCGGATCAGAAAGCCATGGACTCGCTAAAAAAAGCTAAATGGATAGAACTGAATAGATCCGCTGTATCTAATAAAGTGGGAAAGCTTATTAATTTACTAGATGTCCTTACCCTGACCAATGGGTATGCGAGTAAGCAGGTTCAGGCCAATGGGGATATGGTCCGCCATATGATGCATGAAATTGTATCCGATAAACCCCTGACACAGGGATTGCCGTATTCGCTTCTGAACTTTATTACAACGCATTCTTTGATCAACGGTACTGGAGTATCTATAATTCAGAACAAAGCTCTCCACCTAGTGGACGCTCGATCAAAGAAAAAGGTGGATCCATTTTGTTTCAAAGGAGACTTTAAGAAGCCATCCCACCGGGTAGAAGTCTCCAGTCAAGATATCTCGAAGAGAGGCTTTGTATCTGCCAAGGACTTACTTAATGAGCAGAAGGAGTCAAAAATGAACTGTAACATGCCGGGTACATCGGGCGTAATGTTATCACCAATCAAGAATGTCACAACCTCTGAATTGGCTTTAACAGGCCCATCATCAGTGATGGTATTGAAAAAGCCTAAACTGGACAATAGAAACCGACCAAATAAGTCTGATAACATGGAATAACTTCCAACAATATTCTTTCTGATCATTGAATTATCTCAACGACCACAACCGTAAATAGACAAATGAAGGCTTGCATTCATTAGGATAACGGAATTAATTTCGTCTATCACATCACATGAATGTAATGTACTTATCTCACCACTAGTTCTCTTTTTTCTTTGCATCCTCCGATACAATCGTGTTTAGGAATTTAAACATGTATAAAAAAGATGAATTATACGATAGCGTCAGACAAAATAAAATAAAAATGAAAATAAAAATAAAATAAAATCAAATGAAAACTCAAATAAAAATAAAATAAAAAGCCTTCAGGCTGTGAAAAACAAACAAATAAATATACACTCGTTATCAACTCACATTTACCAATGATGTCACTTTCTTTACGGGGTCCATGACCATAACAATGATCAAAGGATTATCAAACGAGACTAACAATGTCTATGCTGATAATTCAAGGACGTAAAAGCTGTAGGTTATTTTTGTCACAATGGACCTATGTTAGATCATGTCATATTGTGGTAATTCTATATGTACACTATCCTTTCTGCTTTTAACTTGTGTGCAAATAACTTCTCTTATCATTACTGAATTAACCACTATATCTTACTTTCGTCTTTTAGAATGACAGATAGATGGTTAATAATTGGTTATCTGAGAGAAATCAGACAAGCTACGTGGAGATTCATTGCGACTAACTCTGATGAAAAACTGAAAATGGACAATCAAAACACGATCAATACAATGACATTTGGCTTTGATATTGATGGTTTAATTGTGAAGCTGGACAGTGAACTGATGAGTGGCAAGAGCAAGGACAAATCAAACAAGATCATGATTGATATCATGCTTCGATATGGTTTTATAAGCTTAAATGTAGCCTCAATGACGTCTGTTGAGGGACGGCTTTTGCAACTCAGCTATTTTTTCAGACAGATCTTCAGTGAGGCGAATGGGTCGGTGAATACTGCGCTGGTAAAGTGTATGATGATCCGAAGCATTTGCTTCACGGAAGCTCTTCTGCTACACTCTCAGCAAGGCCAAGATGTGCCAATACAGCGGGAGTGGTTCTTACCCGCTCTGATTACTGTGCCATCTACCATTATCAGTCCATTTGGGCTTATTCAAATCAATGCCAGACCATGTGCTGCAACACGACCGTGGTCCATGGCGTTTAATACGACTGAGATGGGATCTCCAATTGTCCCAAAAACTAGAAAATCGAGCTTACCGGACTGAATAGGTTGTGAAGAATGCTTCCTTGCCTCTTAAGTCCTCTGTCTGTTATATGCTTACCCACATGCCCACATAATCCTCAATACACCCACCTCACTTACACCTGCTCGTACGTTGATTTATTTAAGAATGAAACTCTTTGCTTTCCAGGTTAAAGGAAAAGTTCATGATGGAGCAGAGTGCGTTAACAACATGGGATTATGGCTCAAAACCAAAACCCAGCTTGAAACCCTATTTCCGGGAGTGACGGATCTGGCATATTATCGGGAATTGGAAATGTATGGCATGCAAAGCTTTTGGATTGACGATTGGAAAACAAAAATTGGTTCAATGCCCTCGTTAGAATACATACCAGTAAGAATTCAACAACAGCTTGCTGCAGTCATGCTCCACTGTTTATGGACCATCTGGCCCAGAATCATCGAGAACAAATCCTTTGATAAGGACTTATTGACAACAATTTCGCAAGCAATGGATCGCTTCGGCAAAGCCAAATGGCTAGTATATGGTTTTGGGTGCCCATGTTCCAACCCACCCATGTTAATGGGGCAATTGGATGTTCTTTGGAATGATAATGGACCGGTTAACGACATCTGCTGGTCGAATAATTGGGCAAAGCGAACATACTAATGGATAGTGATTATGATGCTGATCATGGTAAAATTTTCCCATTGACTCTGCTTTGTAATTCTCATGACTCATTAATGGGAACAAAATAAAAATAAAAATAAACAATGAAAAAACTATAACTCGTGTATCAAGTCCCTGTATCATCCCTTTACGCATATATGATATAAGCTAAATCAATAACGAAGGCATTATCTTGAAATCTATTTATTGGTGTTTGTTTTGATGCCAGGACTATTTCTGTATAACATAGTATGAGGGATATCACTCACGGGAATGGATAATCTAGTTTTTGGATAGTATTAAACAGAGGTGGAAAGCCTAATAGTAAGGGTAATTGATCAGAAGGGATATCACTAAGGACAATACATGAAAGTGCATGTGGAATGCGGCTTTCACTGAATAGTCAGTGGTAGCAGTACTATGGGTGCCCTTGATGGAATTATCTAGAGCTATTGGTGGTAGCACGGATTCGTTGCCATGGAGGTAAAAGATCCTCTATTCCATGTGTCTCAACGAACTTCACTTCGGGAATTCCCAATTCAATATAGGTAGGCACCTGAAACATTATACGAATCTCTACCAGTCGATCTTCTACCCACTGATTACTGTACATAGGTGGTGGGGAGATATTGTCATGAATAAAGTTCCATGCTCTCTGATGAGAGGGCAGAAGTGGTCCAATTAGTGGAGGTTCAGATATGACACGAGAATTCATGTTCCAAAATTCAATCTCGGTTAATCGCACACCAACGCGATGTGCGAAAAGCCATTCGGTCGTGAATTTCTGACGACAATTCGGGCAACCATTATGATGAACAAGGGCCTGTCGCAGGCAATCAATATGGAAGTGATGATTACAAGGTGTTATAATATGATTCTCATTGGGTACCTCGAAACAGCAAGTGCATTTATCTGGTTGATCATCTTCATCTTCAGAGTCAACTATCTCTATTGCCGGCTGGAGTGCGTCGGGATGTCGTTGTAACAAGCGTTCAAAGAACACTGAATCATCTATATGATTCATGGGAATGAGTATATTTTCTTTCTCTAATAGAATAAATAACGAAGATTGAAAAGGTGAAACGATAAATATGCGCTGTGACTTGGTTGAATAATAGGACTAAAATATTATTTCTTTCTGATTATTCAGAGAAATCTAGAAGTGAAATATGTGTCAACTGATAAATGCCTTTTTATCATTCCAAAAATGCTTTGATTTTGTGCGATGGCGTCTTGGAGCAAGAATAGTGGGTGATCGACACCTGCGTGATTGCTCAGGAGTGTATTCCCGGGAGATTAAGTGGTGGTCTATGATCTATCACCGAAAACAATGATATACGCTATTTTTCAGCCCATTCCAATATCGATCTTGGAAGCTGGTCAAAGATGACGAAAGTCATTGCTGAGAAAGGATTGCTTTAATTGAATAAATGATCATATACTGATAATATACTGATTCCATGATTGTCCTCCTTGGTTCGATATAAATCTCACTAATCAATAACAAGAAATTGGGGATCGGCATTTATTAGAACATGGGTACGTTGGTACAGAACCGATCATGACGTGGTCATATACATATCATCTGCTCTTGTGATGTGGATTCTTGGTAGTCCACATAGTAAATGTATGTTCATGATCTATAGATAGGTCTTTTTTTTCCTTTTTTTTTATTTTATTTTTATTTTTTTGTTTATTTTGTTTTATTGTATTTCTTCATTCTTCTTGTGCTTGGCAGGAATGGGATAATCGTATTTGTTGGCATAACTGGGATTGTTGGTGAAGATGGTGCAAATATCCGAAAGGATGAATCTGAATAAAACCTCCTATGAATATGGAATATTCCAGTCCGTTAAAAGCTCACCTCGCTAGTTTTTTATTTGGGGGAATCTAGTTCAAGGTGGCGACTTTTTCTTGCAAACTCATACTACGAATTTTTTGTTGAGCAACAGAATTGATGGGCTTCTTTGAATGAGCCTTGGACCAATTTGCAACTGACGGGGTCGATGCACCTAGATCAGATTCAGAACTCATCGATGGGTTGTCAGTAGTAGTTGGTACATCATCACCTAAACAGTAAGGTTATCACACAGGAAAACTGTTGCGTTGTCCTTCGAAAATGATACTGGTATTGTTTTTAGCCACTACACCCATCTCCACAATATTACCGTTTGAAGCTGCATTGAGCAAATTCCAATGAAACATTTTGTCTGCCACAGTCATAATCAAATGATCATTGGCAGTATGAGGAGATTGGACTCGTTTTCGTGAAGTCCGGGTCACACTCCAAGTTGCAACGGAATCATCATCTGATTCATCCTGAGCATCTGAGGCAGTGAGGGCCATTTTTTGGTCTTTTCCTAAAGAACATAATATCTTAAGGCCATCTCTATCAACGGGCTTGATCATTACCTCTATAAATGCCAGGATTGTAAAAGCTTGCTGATGTATCAGGTTTGGTGGGCGAAGCGAAACCATCATCAGTGGAAATTGTTCGGGCTCGAGGATTTAATGGAGTACGAACAACGTCCCAATCAGCTGCTTGGAAGGTAGCGTCGCTGGACACAGTGTCCTCACTGTAAACAGTATTTTCGCCATCATGCTCATCAAAAGGCACCCATGAGGTAGTCGAATTGGCCGGCGAACTGCGACTGTATTTTCTGGAGCCCGAAACCTTGAGTGAACAACATGGAATGACCCCCGGTGTGGATGATGTGTTTTTCAGGATGGCTCCGGGAAAAGCTTTCGGCTCACAGCTGTAAAATGTGATTTAGTAATGATAATCTATCTTTACAGGACTCGCTTTTTGTCAATGTCTACTACTGTTCGTGTCACTAGACTATTATTCGTTGTATATATTACCTGGTACAAATGTAGTGGCTGCAGGTGGATCGATAGCATGCAAATGTGAATTGATATTCGGCTGGTCCAACTAATAAATCAATAACCAACTTCACGTCTGGAGCTTCAGAGTGCATAATGGGCACTTTGACCAACTAAAAAACAATGTCAACAACCCATTATGAATGGCATACTTTGAGCTAGATTCTAAGAACAAATAATAATAATGTTATTTCCTGGTGGGATACGGGACCATATGGTCTGTAAATGGCGGGATATCGCATGAAACTCATTTGTGGAAATTAGTGGTCCGTATCTGCAATGAGGACACCTAGATAAGAAATCTACAAACAATTAGTATATATAACAATAGACTCGATTAATAAATCAGAAAATTAAAACTTTGGAAAGCTCGGAATATATAACAATAACTTGGACACTGGAAAGATAGTATACTTGAAAACAAATCATCAAAGAATCAAACTCCGTGGGATGACCGATCGATATGCTAACTCTAATACTAGAAGAATTCTCAAAACCATGTTGGGAAACATGCGCCCTGATCAAATTGCGGATCTCATTCGGGATCCACAGGTAATGGACACAGACGTCCCGACGTGGGTTAGACTAACTCTAGAAAAGGAGTGTTCTCTATTTATTTTGAGGCTACAAAAATACGATCGGAAAATCCAAGAGCAATATGGTGTCTTAGATACTATTCTCGACAAAATGATGATATACCATAACATTTGGGAAAACTGGGATGGATTAGAACCATTTGCTTTTCGCCAACCTAGAACTATTCAACGGTATTTTAATCAATTTGTTGATGGAGAGTTAAAAAGGAAAATAAAACTTGATCTTGAACGGTTGAATCCTACGTATTCAAGACCAATCTAGGACAATTAGTCAATACTTCATAATTGATCTGGTAGAAAGGGTGGATTCCTGTCTATATCTTACCCCGATAGTCATAGAATTGATAACCATGTTTCGTGTCAATAACATGTCGTGCAACAGAGTGTGCTCCCAAAATTTCTTGATAGTACTGCGCCCTGAATAAATCAAATAAACATGAAAATTAATATTTTCTATTCGTGATCATATGGATTATGTTAAATTTTGATATGATATATCTAATGATGTCAATAGATGCACATACTTTCTTCTTGATGAAATTAGAAATGTTGGACACACTATAACATGAATTGTATATCCTTTGTTATGACATAATTTGATAAAGAATTCTTACCGATATCACAGGTATCAATCAACTGTTGACCATATGTTGATTGTGAAGAAATCCGACGATGTGCGCAATGGTGCCACATTGGACCTACAAATAAATGAGTGGGAACGATTGTCATGTAAGGAACTATATAGCACTCACGATTTGCAGTAGCATGAATTTGCTTCCAGATCATTTGACCAACTTCAGCGAAAGTACGGGTAAAGGTCTGACGTTGAGCGGCAGGTAAATCATGAATCTTGGGCAGCAGGTCCGTCTTAAATATGTTAAACATAGGCTGTAGTGAATAATAGAGCCCTATCACCTGCAAAATCTGGGTATTGGCCAAAGAGTTAATGTTAACGAACATTTCACATAGAAACTCAAAATCATTGTGCTGAAGAGATTCATTGGAGAATGGTTGAGTTCGTAAAAAGTTGGTATCTAGATGGCCGGACTCAGTGCGTGGTATATCTTCGATTCGCATGATTACAGTGAACAGTCTGAAATTTATAGTCTGGTTAATTTGATAATTGGGTTTTCTGAGAAGCTTAGATTGAAGTAAATGAAATAAGGGAATGTTACTCTCTTAGGAAACCCGTATACTGACATGATGACCCGTATCCTTTTGATGGGGACAGGGATGAATTCTCTGAGTGATCATACTAAAATTATATCAGAAAATATATGAATCTTTCTTTTTCTCTCGATCAAGTTAGACGAATGCGCCTAATCAGCAAATGAATCATAATAAGAATCACGTCTGGAACCATTCGCCAATGATGAAGCGCGTCATAAATGAGTCATATGAGTGGGCTGTAATTATAAAAAGCGCCAGTGGATGACTCATTCTCTCTACAATAACAATATCTGTATCTCTAACTGATAACTGAAACATTGTATCTTGTCATTCGGTACTTTTCATGGGGGGCGATTTCTTAATGGGATTCGGGTCATCTTAGTAAGTTACAATATTCTTGGTGTGAATTTGAGGATGTCTACTTTCAGTCAGTATGGAGTCCTATTACAGTTCAGGAAATGGGCCTGTGTACTGGCGGATGGGTGGCACATATGTTAGACGGCAGCTGTCCTATGTCAATTGAACTAAGAAGTAGGATTGGCTGCTATCTCTCGCTTCACACAATATTGGGAATAGAACTTACGAGCCGTATTCTGTGAGGGAATGCACTGGGCACTAGTTTGGGTACTAGCATCACGAGTGCCGTACATTGTTGATGGAGCGAAATTCGATAATGTATCTAGTACTGGCAGTTGTTGATACTGAGGGAGAACTGGTGCAGTGTTTGGTGAGAAAAACTGAAATCCTGATCGAACCAGAAACTTACGCATAAAGCCTTGTATACACCATTGCTCATAGCAACGTCGAGTCATCATTGATGCACAGAGTGGACATTTGATGGTTAATTCGGTATTGATCTGTGCCCCCAGGCAAAACTCTGGTATCAGATGACCACAGGTCCACTGATAGCATTGTGTACCCATGAGTAAGGGCACGGCACAGCTGGAGCATTGAATGTCTGAAGTGGAAGTTATTGTGAGGTTGCCTTGCCCCAACAGGTTCGCTATTTCTTATTCGAGATGAAGGATCTGATGTGGTACATTTAAGAGAAATCCTGCAGGGTGAGCTCTGCTTGTTATTATTGACACCGTGCAGGATTATGATAAGATCGTCTTGGAACGCATGGGAAGGGGATAGATCAGTTTATTCTATATTCTTTTTGTGGTGTCTGGGGTGGTTTTATCATGATTCCATAAGGTAGAATCTCGCCTGGGATGCATAGAATCTTATGTATATAGGGATTGGCTTCTGTGTGTCTTGAAACAGACAGTTTATTAATAGAAAGGCATGGTAGGAGATGTTTTTGGACACATGGGGGTCGATAGGGTGACTGTAGATACATACCTGGACGGGAAACTATGCTTTGAGTTGGACCATTGATTGGCAGGATATTTTGTATTATGCCAAGCAACTGGTTTACGAATGACGAGCTGGTAATAGATCCGGTGCCTAAATAAAAACAGAATATTGAGCGATATGTCGATAATATTAGCGCACCGGAGATATATATCAGCTGAAAAGCTTGATCCAACAATTGAGCCAAAGTCAGGCTGAAACCAACCAATAACACCAGCACGTGATCCGATTCGACACTATAGTGATGGTGGATTTGTTGTGAGAACCAACGAATGACTTGGGCATTATGCTGTAACTTGGATAATAACGAGTACATCCATGGCTGATAGGGTGTCATCTCACTCTGAAAAAGGGTATATAAATCACCTTGAATACATATCGAAGTTAGACAAGTAGGTAAGATGAAATGATTATATTGGGCAGTAAATGAAAACTAGGCAGTACAGAAAGAGTATCAGGTAAAGATTAGGCAATATAGTTAAGTGACGGAGGTCGCATCATGACTGAAGGCATATTTGCAGGTACTTGATCAAGTGGAATTAAATCAGATAATTCGGCTTCTACGGTGGTTTTAGCTTGGTGATATTGTTCGAATTTTTGTCGAATTTTCTCTAGCCTGTTTTGTAAGGCTGTTGCCCAATCGGAAACCAGTAAATTATAACTATGCACGATTATCTCCACACACATTAGATCAAGTGACTTCAGGTAGTCTTTCTCAGGATATCGCCATTGATTGGGATTATCCCAAATTGCTAACTCCGGACACTCCTTTTTTGAGCAGGTCACAAACATTCTGACTGTTATATACCATTGAGAGAATAAGACAAAAATGGTTATAGCCATAAATGTTATAAATCTCATTTCAAAAGGCAAAATCAGAAGTTTTTCTGCTACACTTGCTATCATCTTCTTTTGATATCTTCTTCTGGGCTGCTTCTTCCTAATGGGCTTTACAAATCTTCTTTATGTAATGAATATATTAGACAGTGTTTGGCATTATATACTACATAAGTGGTGGCGCTAGATGATGGCGCTATTGGATTTAATTGGGCAATCAAGACTTGAGCTCAATTATGATTGGCCAATCAATCCGTTGATTGGTCAGATGGTGACCTTGATTGGTTGATTGGATCTAACTCGTTGAGAACTATCATGAAGTACACAGTAACTAAATGGTTTAACATAATCGCGCTACGATATATCATTGATCCTATTTTGGTACTTGTGCTCGGATGCGTCGAATCTGAGGAGTATCGTTGGTATCCGGAAGACAATCATCAAGATGAAGAATTTCATTCAATAGAACGACCTGGTCATAATGCTGGTCTCCAATCAGCTTGCCACGGAACTTCAATGACATGGATAGGATTGTAGCTTGACGATAAAGTACCATGTAACGTGCAACTCGCATGATTTGAATTATAGAGCCATGAAAAACCCTCTGTTTCTGATCACCGAACCAGACTAGATAGTCTCGTAGCTAAAACATCGGTCAGCATGTATATATATATTTGTGATTGAAGGTATATCATGCTTACGTGACAAAATCGCTGGGCAATGCAGGCCCCGTTCTCCTTACGAGTGGGGAGCCAGTTTGTTCGACTCAGTCGGGTCCAGAGCTCAAAGCTATGATATCGCTGATTGGTATTGGTGGTTTGTTGTAGGTCCTGAAGGAAATATGTATGATGCACTGTGGAGGTGTTTTTGGGTATTCACTTATAATTGTAACTGATGGCAAATAACGGCAAGGCCGCCGTGATTGATTCTCGATGAATGAATTCCGGCGGAGTTGTCGGGTACGTATCATAATGGTAAATACGATTCATATTATGTATATTATTGACCATTTTTGATGCATTAATGATTTGTAGTTGGCTAAGCGGCTGAAAATACCTCCAAGCGCCAGGAAAGATATTCCAGCTCGTGATAAAGAGCGATGAAATCGTCATAAGTTCCTTTTGGGCTGGGACTCTCAATCCAACGTACTAATGCCTGGGCCACGACCCCATAGCTGGTTTGGACAGCTAAATGATTAAGCTGATTTACTATCTCTGATCTATTGGTTACTATTTGGAGTTACGAAAATGTCTTAATAAACATAATCTATGTAATTTCAGACCAGAATTGCATGGAATATGAAGCTGTAAAGTAATCATACCTGTAACCAATTCATCTATATGAGTATGCTCATCCAGATAGTCCATGTGTGCCAATAGGGTATAGTAGGCTTCATCTTCAATTATTTTGTATCGGGAAGTACAGATTCCCGAATAAGGTAATGTCATTGTTGGTGTTGGAATCTAAAACAATACTAAAATTACCTAAAAACTTCCTATAATTATAAAAGGGTTTCTGTTTCGGCAAGAGGAGGAATCTCACGGAATTGAGGAACTATTGGTTCACACGTATATGAAGATGCAAATCCCCAATCATTGGGCCGGTATAACAGATAGGGTACAGCACAGGCTGAAAAAATTCCGGTGACAGTGGCACAAGCTGTGCCAGTGAATGAAACCTTGTTTAGTGCCGATAATGAAATCTCGCCACGAAGCACAAACATAGTCTGATGAGGTAGTACATGCAATATAATGCATGACAATCGCTGAAAGAAAATAGCTTCGTCAGGGGGCTTCTGATGTACGGCATAACGCAAAAGGAAATATTGAGTTATTTGTTCACACAGTTTCTTATGTAGTGTCTGTATATCCTGATACCATGCTCGAATAGCTTGAGTCATAGCTTCTGTGGGGATGATGCGATTAGATACCAAATACTGAATGTTTTTTATTGACAACTATTATGTCTATATGATGCATACCTGTAATTCTAGACACGATAGGCGTAATAGTTCTATAAAGCAATCTAATCTACTTCGGCTGGACACGTCCGGTGACAACATCATTTCGGTTAAACTCACACCTGGAGTATTTGGAAACACCATGTAACCTGAAAATTCAATGTAATATAGACGTTATGTTGTACTGAATGGAAATATGGTCTGAATGTGATCGACATGATCATTAAAATACAATGATGGATTTGGTGGAGTAAATAGATAAAAGTAAGAATGCTGAGTAAATACACATATAAGTAAATGGCATATTTGGGTATAGATCTAATCTGATCTATGAGCAGCTAAAAAGGAAAATTATCTATGAAATGTTTGTGATCCTATCCTACAACAGTCGTACTTACATAAAAACTCTTGGTTAAATGACCGCGTTCATCGAAGTTGATGTTGACCTTTAATCAACTCATCATACTCGGCCATTACATCTTCCTCTGTTGATGGATCACTCTCTAAAGCATGTGTGTTATGATTTCGGTGTATGATTGGGGAATAAGTATCTTCGGCATCTGACAAGTCAGGGGTGGTGTCTAATAAGCTGCTTGAGCTTGAAAGCGGCTGACCCGGTGAATCCAGAACGGTTGACAAATTGTATTCCTGCCATGATGCACCAGGATTGACTTGAAGACTATCGGATACTTGATCGCTAGGA
The DNA here is from genome assembly GCA_004367895.1 of Oikopleura longicauda. Lineage (NCBI taxonomy): Eukaryota > Metazoa > Chordata > Appendicularia > Copelata > Oikopleuridae > Oikopleura > Oikopleura longicauda. Next base: position 115,370 of record SCLD01111494.1, read on the forward strand.
TTTGATGCGCGGTGCACATGGCTGGGCAAATTATCGAGGTTGTCCGCATAGCTTGATTGAAAAACCCTTGGATTAGTGGCATGACGATCTAGCGATGGTGCGGCATTGGATGCTGGAGTACAGGGATCTCCCTCAAATCTGCTTAGGAATAGAGCAGCATCTAATAGTTTGATGTCGGCAACATCATAGCTAGGACTACTCAGGGTTGAATCAAGCTCTCCTTCACCGCGTGCTAATGCCTTAAGAGTAATAGTTGATTTGGTGTCGGAACAATCCTAACTTACCTGTACCACGAATTCTGCGACACCTGGACATGTGGAAAAGAAACTTGCCTTGACTTGAATTTTCTGGCGGCAATTGGGACAACTAGTCTTCGATTCGTCAATCCAGGATTTAATGCAATGATAATGGAAGATATGGCCACATTGGAGGCTAACAACGTTATTCCATAACTCGTTATGGCATACCGAACACCGAATCAAATACATACTGACGAGCGTCGAATATCTAAAATACGATTTGACAAATAATTCAATGTTATTCTATGAAATGGGATGAAAATGATTATATTTTATGATAAAGGGTACAGGTTACAGGTCGGAATGTACAGCTAGAGGTGATGTTTGGTGAAATATGGCTATTTGAGCGATGAAATACAGGATCAAAACAAATAATAGCCAAACCAACCAGGGATTTTGTTGTAATCGTACTGCAGCTTGCTCTAAGGTGATATTTGTTATGCGAGTATCAAACCAAAATAAAAGGTAGAAACATCGCAACTGGAGTGTAAAATTGTACACTGCGGCCACAACATACTCCCAGGTATAGTAGGGAGGAAGTCCATCGGTTAAGGCACCTGTCTTCCAGTTAACCAGGAGCGTATAACATAGGATCAACTCAGCCTTGTATAGGAAAAGTCCTATACCCTGTACTGGTCGATTTCGTAATGCTTCTACTGGCTGGATTGGTGCTTCTTCGTCTGATGGACTCATTGTTGGGCTGGAGCTGCTGCTGCTTGTATTGTCGGTTGAAGGGTTGTTTGTTTTGATACCTAGATAAAAATGAATGAGGTATATATAGATCTTGTGAATAGCGCCACACAATAGCGCCATCAGTGTTGATTGGCCAATTTGGCCAATCCAATCAAGGGTAGTTAAGTAAATTACCAATCCAATGATTATGATTGGCCAATTAATAAATATTACACTTACCATAGTACGATGCTAGAATACAGAGACCAAGATGTAAATGATTATCCAGTGGTTTGTTAGGCCATATCAGGGTGTGCAGCATTGTCATAATAATAAAGTTTCTGATTAGTGAGTGCTGGGTTAAAAACATCTTGTTGCTAAAATATTCCGTTGGGTAAGAAAATTATTTTCCTTAAAATTCTCTCTCGTTATCTGTTCGGATCTGTCTGGGAATGAAGAAATTCGGAAACTTACCATGGCGATTTGTCGAGAGGTAGGATACTTTAGCGCCAAAATCAGTTTGGATTCTGAGTAGCTGACAGTGACCTCACTTGGAAGACCACTCAAGCCGGTAAACTTTATCCAGGGATGCTCCGAATCAGAAGATAACTTTGGTTGAATATGGGAGTAGAGCATAGTCATTTGCATTGTGGACACATCGGTCAAGTTCGCCAATATCGCTAAAACAACTCATTATTAGTATAATAAAAATCCAGATATATGAATGAGAATATATAGGCATAATAAACATTATAATAAGGAATGATATTTAATAAATGATTTGATGCTGATAATAAATATTGAATAATGCGAACATACGAGCTGATAGCATCGATTGAATTATGGTAGTGAATGTTGAATCTAGTGACCCAGTATGCATCTCGGTAACCAATAAGTGAGCATATGATGAGTCAAATGGCACTCGATCAAGATGCACCTCAACGGCAGCGATACCTAATACTGTGGACAACTCAATAGATCGGTATATAGCCATCATTATATACTATCTGAATATTGCTCAATGCAACTTAATGGTTCCGATCACTTAGTATTTTAGATGACGTCACAAAAAGAGTCTACGCTACTCGTCGGCCAAGGAGTGAAAGAAGAGTGACAAGGACACTCGTGCTTGGTGCATGGAGTCCAGTAATTTCTGAACGTTTCCGAGAAAGGCGAGATACTCGCCTTGTACAGGATTCATCTGACCGCTAACTGCTCGGGTCAGACGCAATGTGTACAAGGTGGTACCAGACTGCCATCCAATCAAATGATTAATCTCAAACAGATGAAGTAATACAGACATATTTGTTGTAATCAGAGAACGTGGTCGTGCCTGTTGATCTCTGACAGAGAACAAAACGGCGGTAACGGAGTTACGTAACCGATGGCAAATAGGGATCAGTGCTCGGGCAGGCAGGTTTTGTCCTTGGTGAAATACGGTACCTTCGTCTGCTGCATCTCGAACCAGTTTGTGAATTACATCATTTAACTCCTGGGCTGCTCCGACCAATATATCATGAATTGACCCGATGAACTGCAATTAAAACAAGTTAATGTAAAATAGTCCTGAAAGCCAAGTTGGTGAACCATATAGGTCCATATGGCAGGACCACTTATTACCTGTGGTGACGGCAATGGGCCTTGGAACATCTGCACGGCCTGCTGGTGTAATGGCATCTCTTGAAGAGCCTGTCGAAGCTGACGCAAGTTCTCTCCTTCCTCATATGGGAACGCAACAAGGTCCATGGGCGACACGGTACTCTTTCTCTAAAATATAAGGTGTAAAAGCCAATACAGAGTTCACCAAAAAAGCAGGGCGATCAGGACCTGCGTTGCTTCTCTTTGCTCAAACTTTTCGTGTTCTTAAAAGCTATGACGGGTACTGTCAGGTGACATGACTCTGATGATGCTACCTACGTACTCTGGGCTAGGCAACCGACAAAAGTGGCGGACAGCCGATTTATATAAGGTTATATAAGTTCGATAGTGAAGGATATGAGGTGGTGCAATCAGCCTCCACACTCTCTAGTGCAGCTCAGAATATATGTTCAGACACAACTGATAAGGCATCAAGTGACTCTATATCGGACATCATTAAATAAACATTAAATAAATATTAAAATTATTTTCTCTAAGAATTATGACTCAGAAATGTATCATGATATTATATAATCAATGAAGTTAAGAAAGGACATGTTTTTTGATTGGCTAGGTGATGAACATGTACTGACTCATAATCTAAGGAATGACGAAATCAAAAATGCCTCTATGAATGCACACGCAGGATAAACCATGCGGTTAATTGCTGATTTAGTCAAGATAACAATATGGATTGATATGTGTCAAGATTTTATATTTATTCAAGTACAAATCTGTCGAAACAACTGATCTGGTGTTTAATTTGAAGATTCACTTGGATTGTGATTGGATCTAACTTGACATTGGCCATGGCATATTTGGTGAAGGCAGTCAGTTCTGTTGTTGGGGATGACAATACAAATCAAGAAAGCGTTGACTAGTTCGCTCCAGTGAACATAATTGATATCCATAACGCTGGATAAGGTTGGTTAGTTTGTTCCAAGCTACTGAGCTTACTGGAGGATGGGTTCCATCCAACAAATAATAAAATCCAGTCAGATTCCTAGGGAGCAAGGTGGTTAGCTATGAATGGAAATAGTAAATACTCACTGGAACCAATCCTCTGCGTACTTGTTGAGTAGATTACAGATGTGGGAATTGAATCTATCCAGTCGATTTTGGCTTAAAATGAGTGAGGGTGAACAAACTCGCATCTCAAATGGTCCAATTCGCGCTGCAGTAACTAAATCCATTGTACTATTCTATGTTCCGGGTAATCTGATTTTGTGTGCTCAAAATAAGGGGCCAAGACAAACTGCTGGAACCATCTGCGAAATGACTGCCCGCCAGTTCTTTGGATGCCATGGTCAATCGATATAATGTGAGAAGAGCAAAATTTGCTAATAAAATAGTTATTTTTCTGTACAAAGCTTGATAAAGCTTGCCAGTCTTTATTACTCTGATAATAAATGTCTCGCACCATAAAAAAATCATACCAGCTTCGAGAAAAAAATGCCTACAATTAAGAAATAATCTGCTTTGAACCGTTATTACTGTAGAAATTGTCAAAACCAGATAAAGAGATAATAAGATAGAAGAATTAATATCAGTACTTGAGTCGACGCCAAGTTTAATCAATACTACTGATGATGAAAAAAGAACGGCTCTACATTGGGCTGTTGATAGAGATAATCTTGAAGCAACTCAAAGACTTCTTGAACTTGGAAGTGATGTTAATCTTCGAGATATTGACGGTTGCACAGTTCTGGAACGGATTTTATTTTCGAAATGATGGAATCAAATTTTGAAAATTCAAAATTAATCCGATGAAAGCACTACGCAGTAAATGTTGAGAATATAAAAATGGTTGCACTGTTATGTGATCAGACGAATATAAACCTGAACGTAAAAGATGTCGATGATTTGACTCCGATTGAATATTCCGAAAATACTGAAATTTTAACTCTGATAAGAGAAGCACAACCAAAATGATTAGTAATTATTGATAACTGACAATTCAAAGATTGAGAAAGACCTTAATTAAGCTGTAAATATTTTTCAAAATTCTTTTTCGTGCAATTTTTGCAAAAAGTAGTTGACTTCGAATTTAAGAATGAATTTGGTTGAGATTGAACTGACAGAGAACGAAAAAGAATTATTGGCGAAGCAAGACAAAAGAATAATTTCAAGTTTTGAGGCAACTAGACTCGAAAAAGATGCGAGAAAAAATTGGGATAAGTTCTATATGCGAAACACGACGAATTTCTTCAAAGATCGACACTGGACTGAACGAGAATTCAAAGAATTAAATCCCTTGAGTTGGCCTGACAAAAAATATACCATTTGTGAATCGGGCTGTGGCGTTGGCAATTTTATATTTCCCTTACTTGAAGAGCATTCCAACATTGTTGGCTATGCATGTGATTTTTCCCAGCGAGCTGTTGATTTTGTTGCCAAAAGAGCCGAAGAACAAAATTTATCAGACCGATTAACAGCCTTTCAATGCGATTTAACTGACATTCAGTTAAATGAGAAGATACAATCAAAATGTGATTTAGTTACAATGATATTTGTATTGTCTGCTATTCATCCTTCAAAGTTTGTCACAGCTCTTAAGAACCTTTCTTCCTTACTAACTATTGGAGGAAAACTGCTGTTTAGAGACTATGCTGTGAATGATCACGCTATGATAAGATTCAAACCAGGGTCAAAGGTTAGAGTTGTAACACACTGTTACATACATACCGTACAGCTCATAGTTCATGAGTCATAAGAATTGGCATCTATTATGTTGCCCTGACACTTCTTTTCAGATTGCGGATAGAATGTATGCAAGACACGATGGTACTCGCAGTTATTTCTTTAATATTGAAGAAATGAAAGAACTAGCCACAGAATCTGGTTTAGAAATTGAAAATATTTCTTACTGTGAGCGTATGACAGTTAACAAGAAAGAAAATGTCGAAGCAAAAAGATTATTTTTACAAGCAAGGTTTCAAGAGTCGATTTGATCCTTTCAGTATTTACCGACTGAGGCGGATTTAAATAAAATACCCCTGTGCATTGGTGGACACCTATTTCTTAGTAGAATCTTACACCGCCCACGCCTATTTTGAATGTACACTATAGAGAAGATGAGGATTGCATCTACTAAGAGATAGATGTCTACCAGGGTACTGATTAAAACTCCTAAAATCTTCATCCAGCAACATTTGTTAAGCGAGTTTAGCGCTAGCATGCGGAGGATATTTTCAATAATGCCTGGAGGACTCGACGCGTTTGAACAATGACTCATAATGACTCAGACATAGTCACGTGGAACCACCCTGCACTCTCCTCACTACCAGAGAAATAAAAAAAAAATGAAAAAAATAGAGAAATTTCGAATTAATATTAGGAATTTTATCCAAACAGAGATAAGCATGAGGAATTTCAAAAGAAACCAATCTTACACCTTAGGCCTGAGAATTTGCAGTGAATTATCCTTTTTACTTTAGAATTCGGATTGCGAAAAAATGAAACTTCTTCATCACTCCCAAGAAGTCACTGTCGACGAAGGTGTCACTTGCTCCGTCAAGTCCAGACTTGTCACCGTTACCGGTCCACGCGGTACTTTGACCAAGTCATTCCGTCACTTGAAGGTAAGAGTTTATCATTGTGGTTGAGGGTTTTTTTAAATAGGAACTTCAATTATGTGATTCTAAATAATCACACCGTGACTCATCATCGAATTATTCGTTCAGGTTGAAATGAAATCCACTGGTCCAAAGTCAATTCTCGTTGAAAAGTGGATGGGTTCCTCCAGAGACAAGGCTGCTGTCCGCACTGTCTGCTCCCACATTTCCAACATGTCCAAGGTAAGTCGAAGGAATATCCCTTTTGGATAGTGCCTCTTCAACACATCATCAGGTCAGTGAAAAAGTGTAAAAACCGGATAAGTGTGGCCCGCTTGTCTTACCCTAAGGTCTACTCGTTTTAGGGTGTTACTCTTGGTTTCCGGTACAAACTCAGAGCCGCATACGCTCACTTCCCAATTAACTGTACCGTTGTTGATGGTGGTGCCATGCTCGAAGTAAGAAACTTCTTGGGTGAAAAGTTCCTCCGTAAGGTCCCAATGTCCGAAGGAGTTACCGTTGAGATCTCCAAAGCCCAAAAGGACGAACTCTACGTCAATGGCAACGATATCGAATCCGTCTCGAAGTCTGCTGCCCGTATCCAACAGTCTACTACTGTCAAGAACAAGGATATCAGAAAGTTCTTGGATGGCCTTTACGTCTCTGAAAAGACTACCATTGTCATCCCTGAATAAATAAACAGACGATGATAAAGATTGGCGTTTTTATTTTTCTAATCATATTAGTTGAAATTGATGTGGTGTTGGGATTCCGATGTTGCGTTTCAGTTGTGTACAGCCCTGTCTTATTTTTAGTGCACTACACGTGTCTAAAACTTAATTTTAGGGCAAAGACAACCAATCAAATGGCTCGAAAATGCACTAAAATTAAATTTTAGACACGTGTAGCGCACTAAAAATAAGACAGGGCTGTAGTTGCATTTCGCTCCTGTTTGGTCCCATCAGTGGCTTGCAATGGGCTTTCGAGATTCTAATAATCGCATACCTTCGAACTTTATTTGAGTGATCATAATCTGACCCGATGGGCCGTCATTCTGCTGCCAACATGGGTTTCATTGGTAAAAAGGCTCACTTCCGGTTTGAACTTCCAACCGGAAGTCGAAAATATGAAGTTTAGTCGACTACTGGTGATTCATACTTATTTGAAATTAAAGTTTATTTACAGGATATTCGTCACAGTTTGGAGAACATTTATCCTCGTCATCAATCCAAACTTGAATAAGTTTTTCGAAATATTCGATTGCATCTTCTATTTGGATTGTATGAAAGTGACCAGGTAAATTTACTAAATGCTCATTCACAGCAAATTGTACCAAGGTATTATCTTCATTTTTGTAAACCAGAATAGCGAAATTACCGGCGAAAGGAACATTCGAGGCAACTCTCCAATCTCTATTCTTGGCGTAAATGTAACTTTCAGCATTGATCCATGGGTCCTGCTCGAATAACCCCAATAATGTTGTTAGCGGCATCACCGTCTCAGAATGTGCAAAATATAGATTCGATTCCTGATTAAATATGAAAACTGATCATAGTCCATAATTAATGGTGTATTGATTTCAAATAACTTCTGTTTAAATTAAACAGTCATTTTCATAATCGTCCCTGAGTGTTACCTTGTTTCATTGATATCAAATCTTGATATAATTCATATAAGAGGGGTGTTGACTGTCTGTAACTTATTTCATAAGCGAATCCGCGTTTGTAAAAATATTTTAAATCATTGAGGAACTCCATCAGATCGCGGTCTTCTTTTCTTTGAAAGAAACCATTCATGTAAGATGAACCGAACAGGGCATTTTCGTAAGTGACCAGATCATATAAAGCCAACATATCGTCATTTGTCATAAACGGTAACTTTATTTCATTCTGGATTCGGGTTCGCAAGTCAGTCACCTCGTCGCCATTCAAAAATTTTTGATACTTAATCCAGTTTTGGAGGATTTTGACTGAAAATTTTTAACAGTCACGCTTCAAGCTTGTTGTTTTTAACCAATGGCCCTCCTATCTGTCCGTATCGAGACGTCCTAGAACGCGCCTAGGATAAAATTTCTTTGAAAATTGGAGAAAGTTTAGAAAAACGACAGGGACGCCCTTAACAGTCACAATACGAGAGGACCTACCCCCCACAATACGAACTGGTTATTTTTAACCACCTTGACTTAAAGGGTCTTAATGGGGTTTTGAATGGTGA